>AYEL01062277.1:0-82359 GCA_000484575.1 Olivierus martensii
ATATAATTAAAAATTAATTACGAATTGAAGAGTAATTTTCCAGAAATTTAAAAATGTATATTTAATACGCCACAGATTGAATATTTTCTATAACTCTTCTCTTATTCAGCATCAAACAGATTTGGGTTATTAATTTTAACAAATAGAGTCGAGAGTCTATTGTTAAGTATATAAAAGAGGAACTCTTGCCGATGTACAATAGTAGAGATGAGAATAATTAATCTCTGGTACTGAAATTTTTTGAAGGAAATTATAGTTTAAAGTTTGTAAATTTTCTTTTTTTTTTTTTCGAAAATGGTTGACACATTAAATGTTTTACTTTCTGTTTCATTCGCTTCAAGAATCTAGAACAGATAAGTTCTCTTCTCTTCCATCAAGTCAGCTTGAACGGAAAGATTTCAAGCCGCATCAACATTACTTTCCGTCATGTCTTCACGACTTTACTGTGGACTGTGCGGGGTAATGGCACTAATAAGTTTTAGTATTGGAGGGATATTGAAGTTGGCGTGTCGGGGAAGCTTTCAGGATACGAAAGCGAAGGGATGAAAATTAAAATCGATGGATCTGTCAATTTAATCCAGGTGGTGGTGAAGTAGGATGGCTTTTGGATGAATATCTGCTGACCTCTAGCTAGATACTAAGGTCATCTGTCTTGGACTTTGGAATGAGAAAGAGTAGGATGAAAGAGCACTTTACCGAAAATAGAAACCGTTTAAACTGGAGAATTCAGATATGTAACCGGATATTTGGTATCTTTTTTTTCTTTCGTTTTTTTACTTTATCATTACTTGAAGAATAGCTGCAATATAAATCAGTTTGATTGTTCTTGCCTTATAAATTATTTTTTATACAACGGAAATAACTTAGGCTGAATTATTTAGGATTTAAATGTATATATTTTCGCATTATTTATATTTAATTAATTTTTAAGTTGTTGAAAATGGGGCAATTAAAACTTCTTCCTCTCTGTTTTAATGCTTCTAAATTTATTCTGTCATTTTTCTTTATAAAATCATTAAAAGCAGCATCAATTGCACCAGCTTCATTTGCATATCAAAAATTTGCAGAATATTTACACCATCCAATAATGAGTTAAAAAAAAAATATTATCTGGCGATTAACACTACTCTTGCCGCATACCTTTCTCGTTCTTTTCTTACCTGACAAAATTGCATAGGCGTGTTTGGATGCACTATCGGTTTTAGACAGCGTTTTGAAGGACACAGCTAGCGACAGGAATCGCGAATGATGGATCGTTGTCGGGTGCAAACCGTTCATCAATCACCTGTCTCAGTAAGCCCAACACCATTGCCCACAACCAACTGCCGGATGGGATAACGCCATCTCTCCAGGGAAATTTTCTAGTCGTAGAGCTGTTAAGGTTAACGCTACATCGGTTTTCAAGATCTTACCCAATTCTCGGTTTTCAATTTCGTCTCTTACAACAACACCCTTTTCCAGGACACAAAACGGCGAAAGGAAATCTTCACCTGCAACGAACAGATGATATCTTTTTTTATTATTATGATTATTTTTTTATTCCTCCCCGCTTCTCTACTCTTGCATTTTTTTCCCTCCTCTCTTAAGAAATTTAAAAATGTATATTTAATACGCCACAGATTGAATATTTTCTATAACTCTTCTCTTATTCAGCATCAAACAGATTTGGGTTATTAATTTTAACAAATAGAGTCGAGAGTCTATTGTTAAGTATATAAAAGAGGAACTCTTGCCGATGTACAATAGTAGAGATGAGAATAATTAATCTCTGGTACTGAAATTTTTTGAAGGAAATTATAGTTTAAAGTTTGTAAATTTTCTTTTTTTTTTTTTCGAAAATGGTTGACACATTAAATGTTTTACTTTCTGTTTCATTCGCTTCAAGAATCTAGAACAGATAAGTTCTCTTCTCTTCCATCAAGTCAGCTTGAACGGAAAGATTTCAAGCCGCATCAACATTACTTTCCGTCATGTCTTCACGACTTTACTGTGGACTGTGCGGGGTAATGGCACTAATAAGTTTTAGTATTGGAGGGATATTGAAGTTGGCGTGTCGGGGAAGCTTTCAGGATACGAAAGCGAAGGGATGAAAATTAAAATCGATGGATCTGTCAATTTAATCCAGGTGGTGGTGAAGTAGGATGGCTTTTGGATGAATATCTGCTGACCTCTAGCTAGATACTAAGGTCATCTGTCTTGGACTTTGGAATGAGAAAGAGTAGGATGAAAGAGCACTTTACCGAAAATAGAAACCGTTTAAACTGGAGAATTCAGATATGTAACCGGATATTTGGTATCTTTTTTTTCTTTCGTTTTTTTACTTTATCATTACTTGAAGAATAGCTGCAATATAAATCAGTTTGATTGTTCTTGCCTTATAAATTATTTTTTATACAACGGAAATAACTTAGGCTGAATTATTTAGGATTTAAATGTATATATTTTCGCATTATTTATATTTAATTAATTTTTAAGTTGTTGAAAATGGGGCAATTAAAACTTCTTCCTCTCTGTTTTAATGCTTCTAAATTTATTCTGTCATTTTTCTTTATAAAATCATTAAAAGCAGCATCAATTGCACCAGCTTCATTTGCATATCAAAAATTTGCAGAATATTTACACCATCCAATAATGAGTTAACAAAAAATATAATCTGGCGATTAACACTACTCTTGCCGCATACCTTTTTCGTTCTTTTCTTACCTGACAAAATTGCATAGGCGTGTTTGGATGCACTATCGGTTTTAGACAGCGTTTTGAAGGACACAGCTAGCGACAGGAATCGCGAATGATGGATCGTTGTCGGGTGCAAACCGTTCATCAATCACCTGTCTCAGTAAGCCCAACACCATTGCCCACAACCAACTGCCGGATGGGATAACGCCATCTCTCCAGGGAAATTTTCTAGTCGTAGAGCTGTTAAGGTTAACGCTACATCGGTTTTCAAGATCTTACCCAATTCTCGGTTTTCAATTTCGTCTCTTACAACAACACCCTTTTCCAGGACACAAAACGGCGAAAGGAAATCTTCACCTGCAACGAACAGATGATATCTTTTTTTATTATTATGATTATTTTTTTATTCCTCCCCGCTTCTCTACTCTTGCATTTTTTTCCCTCCTCTCTTTCGCAACTGCAGATTTTTTTTGCACGATTCCTTCTTAATAAAAACTTTTTATTTTAATTAGAATTTAGTAAAAAAAAATCTATATTTGATAAGTGTTTACACAGAGCACAGAAAAAAGTATATAAGTGCTGACTGCTTCGTATTGTGTGCACTCAATATTGAGAATGCTGACTGTTCTTTAACTCGAGTGTCGAATGAAGAGGACTTGAATTAGCGAAAATTTTATTCGTACGATAAATTAGTTCAGTTTTTTTTTTTTCATTTAATTTAATCGTTAAAATTTATATCGCTCTTTTAATACGATTCGTTAAAATGATTACACAAACATGGCGGACTGCTACTGCTCTTATAAGCTTAAACGCATCGAAATTAAGGAAAATAATGGGGGTTAATAAACTATATTTCCCTTTGAAGAATAAGGAAAACGGTCGTTTTGCAGGATAAACTTCTAAATTCAAATAGACTGTAATATGACAGCGACAATTATTGATTACAAAGTAGCCATGTTCATACTCGCCCATATGTCACAACTGTCATCTTTTGTAAGGTAAATAATATCTCTCAGATTAGGATCTATGAGAATGTTCCCATCTATTCTTTTCGGTTCATTATTTTATGCATGTTCAATTGAATAAATTTTAAATGTTTCGAATTTATTTAATTTTTATTTTTAGCTGCTCATATTTATTACAAAAAAAAACGCTAATAGAAAATATTCCTTTATAAATACCCAGTAAGATCTGGTGTAGTTGAGAACATATCCCCTTGGGGGGTATGAATAAATCTATCAACAATAGCCTTTATACGTGGGAGCAGACACGAAAGAAGGATATCAAGAGAAGAGAGATATTGCTGAATAGGAACAGAGATCAAGGCAGGATAGGGAAATAAAGGATAAGGCCCTACTCGAAGAAGAACTTGACCAGTAAAGTAAACATAATAAATTTTGCCATTGATTTTTTATGATTTTTTTTTCGCACTTTAAACTCGTACTCTTTGTCGATATCTACTGGAAGTATTCAGACTGGCGGGATATGATGGTTTCATTCATAAGCAGTCTTGCATTGTGTTGGAGATAATCCTTGTTCGTGTAGGACGCCTTGTTGATTTCGTTTATCACATTTGTCATGGGAAGATAAAAGGGGAAACAAACGGATCTAACGAGCAATAGAGTCATAAGGAATGATAAGACGTTCTTAGCGATTATCCTCCATCGAGATAGCAAACGAGATTATGTCAGATTACACGAAAGTAATAGAGATAACGCTTACAAAAACCAGGACTAGTCAGGACACTCTTTGACATAAAAGAGAAGACATTTTTATGGGCTCGGTTCCTTTACGAGATCTACTAGTTATTGAGAGATCAGAGCAACAATTAAGATCGCTAATGTCTCTCTTGGGTTATCTTTACTTAAACAGTGAATAATGTCCAAAGTTAAATGGGCTATCGACACCTAAACATTACTGTCTTACTTAGAATATTAACCTTCTTCGATAGAAAGAAGGATACCTTTAACTCAAATTATGTGATTTTCTTAGAAGATAATAATAATAGATGTCGTCCGAGTGTCTTTAGATACAAAGGTTATTTTTATAAAAACGATAATGAAAAGTAAATTTTCTGCATAAAATTTCTGCCTAAATGGATTTTACGTGTATACCTTTAAGAAGAAAATTTTAATCCCGGTTAGTTTACAACTTTGGAAAAACTTTTCGATCAAAATATCAATTTTTTTAAGAGAGAATGTTTGCCTAGAACTTGGCAATTTTCTCTTCTGTAAAATGTGACATGCCAAACCTTTTACAGTATATAATAGATCATATTTTTTTGAAACCAAATGATGCTTCACTGGCAATTTTGGAATATTTCACTCTCAGGATACATTTTTCCTTTCAAATATGGCGATTTCACGAATGCTAAACTGAAGTATGTTACGTTATTATATTTTTGCAGTTGCTATATCTTTGTTATTACTCAGAAACCAAACACATATCTCACTTTTTTATTACATTTTTGCATCACATTTTTATTAATTAAACGTATAAAAAATGGAAAAGTTAAGTAGATACATATGAGTTATGTGTATTGTTAAGGTTTATATTATGCTAGAAGAAACAAATGTTCGAATAAAAATATTTCTAAACATAATTTCATTTTTTATACAAATGTGGAATACTTATAGTTGAAAAATTTCTATAGATTTTAGAATACACTCGAGTAATCTTATGTTTTGAAGAAAGATTTGATAAAAAGAATCATTCAACGACAAGTACACTGAATGCGAGATTAGAATTCCCAAGTAGAAAGGGCTCTGTCGTTCTTGACTAGGGTTTCCAAACCTTGAATTATAAAATGCTAAAGTTTTCCCTAGGTTGAAAATAAATTTCCGTTTAGAGGAAACTGGGAAGACGGAGAAGACATTTGGTCGGAATCTTTCTTCCAGGAAATCTGGAGGTTTCGCGCGTGGAAGAGTGTTGGAAAAACAGGGGAGAAGGGATTGGCGTGATCGATTTGACGGTAGAAAAAAAAAAAAACGTATATAACCAAGGAAAGAAAAATGCCCGCTGGTGTTTTAAAAGGCAGCCGACAGTTTAGCTAAGATACGTGAGGATTTTGCAGGAAACTGAAGGAAAAACGGACCTACGTCTCGGGAATACCGAATGAAGTGGTGCTTCTTCGGTCATCCGTAATATTTTTTTGTAACTCTGTACGTTTAAAGACTTATTTAATCCTCAAGTATTGCTAAACTTAAGCATCTAACGATATTTTAAAGTAATGCCAAGATTTACAGTTCAAACTAACATCAGATTCACCTTCTATCACAGAAGCTGATATTAGTAATTACCATTCTGTTGGTTTTGAGTTTTATAATTTTCATCAAAAATGATCATCTTCATTGATACATTTCCTAACTTATCTATATTGTGATAATTCTCATTTTCCGTTTTTTATATAGCACATACATAGTAATTAAAAATTCACAGTTATACACAACAGAAATAATGAAAACTTCATAGTTTTCCTTACTTCGTTAGAAAATAATCTATGCGGAAGTATACAATAATTTTCAATGAAGATGAAATTAGTTTAGTAAATTTAATAACTTAACTAAAGAATATAATACTTTCAGAAACCAAAATTTATTCTAACGAATTCATAAAACAAAAAAAAAAAAAAATTAACACGTCTGGTACTCGCTACTGTTTCCATTTTATACGCATCTAAAATTACTTTTAAAAATTTTCTGTAATTATTTTATAATTATATAATAAATTAATTAAAATACCATATTATAAGCTACTTAAATTCAACTCATTTTCTTTTAAAATTCTCCATGAATGTTTATTATTTGATATTTAAAATAACATTGTTTTTATGGAATTTTTACATCAAGTTGTTCTTTTTATGCTTAAATAATTATTGATACTCTTCATATAAAATGTTATGCTAATATATAGTGTAGAATTTATAAAAAAGTTACATTTTTAAGTATTTATCCATATAAAATATTTAAAATTTAAGTATGTATAATCGTCATCAAAATGTTATTCCATTAATAACAAAATTATTTCTGATATTTTAGAATATTATTTTCAACTTTAACTATTATAAATGAATGATTATATAATCCAATTAGAATTTATTTTTTATTTAAATTGGAAAATTTCAAGAACAGGAACTACACGATGTAATAAAAAATGTTTAAATGTCCTATTTGCTCTCTGAAGCAAAGAAAGAAACATTGAGTAAAGGCTGTTTCGCATAAATCAAAGCCGTTTCTTCGTGTTCATTCAATGAATATTTGTTTATCGTCACTAGAGTGAAAAAGAAAGAAACTTTCAGATATATCATCAGACAACAATAATTTGTAAGAGTTCCAAGTCTTTTCCGTCTGCGATCTTTTAACTAAGTCAACTTCTAAACCTTATACAAACAGTAATTTATATAGGATACGTATCTGCAGCATCTGTTTGTATTAGGAAATTTTAATAGGTTTATAGAAATTCGCCGGATTAATATATAATGGCAAACTGCGCTCTTTGAAGCGTAGAAGAACTTAAAATTTTAAAATATTTTTTTTCCTTTTTTTTAAAGGTTTTAAATGCATTCCTTTAACTGCGTCTTCAATAGCAAAATATAAAAGGCCGAAACGGTTATCGAACTGGACGTAAAATAGACAATATGTTCCATTATCGAGTGGTCTAAAGGAATAACATCGTTGGAAAGAAGGAATTGTTGAACAAGAAAAGAATCCAAGTCATTTTCTCTGTTACGAATGTGAACAAAAAGAGTTTCAACAGACAACCATTTCTCTTCCACGTCGGAGACAATTCTTGAAATCGTGCGAAAGATATTCCTTGCAAGGCTATGGAACAAGACTGATGGTAGCTTCTTGTGACATACCCACTGACACTTTCTCTTGCTGACGTCGATTTGCAATGAATCGATGAATGTCTGTAGACTATCCGTCCGACAATGTAGCATGACAAACGGTCTGCTATACAAGTAGGCCTAAGCATTGTATTTCCAAAACTTACACAATCCTTGTATAAAAAAAAGGAAAAAATCTAACTCACCCATCACTACTGAAAAGAGCAAAGAAGAATAAAACTCTCACCTGAACTCATTTAGAAGTTGGACAAATTTCGTGTTTTGATGCTGATTTCTTTTCGATATTTTTATCGAAATACGAATGTAAACTGTTAAAAAAAAGTTGCTACACACACACACACACACACACACACACACACACACACACACACACACACATATATATATATATATTTCTTTCAACATTTTATCAACTACAAGAGGAGATATATATTATTTTTAGGTGACTTATAGAACGGTTTCGAAGATCAAATTTCTGTTTCGATTAAGTTTAGAAATGTTCTATCAAGATTTCTTTAACGTGAGTTGATAGCGATTCGGTCTTTTGTAGAAGTGATTATAAGATTGTACGAACTACACCTGGGTCATTTTCTTCAGATAGATAATAACTCTTTATCAAATTGCCAAGATTGTTTGCAGTTGTTAGAAAAGAGAAAAGTGAAGGAAAGAGGGTCGAGTCCCCAACGAGAAACCGCAAGAATCAATTATGAAAAGAACTAGATGGTTGGCTATCTAATTAAATTAAGGAGAGATGCTTTCATTTGTAGACGTCCTGCCATTCCTCAGAGACTGGCAAGCGGGGAATTGTTTTGCAGTTATTAAGTCGCATAGAAAGAGGCACGGTTTAATAGTTGATCGCGTTAATTAATGTTACTCGTTTGCTTCTTTTTCCTTGTTCATTTAGCTGTTTAGGCTACTCAATTGTTTGATATTGTATCAAAATAACCTCTTTTGACTTTCATAGCTTTCTTTGTAAATTTAGAACAAGTGGTCGTGACATTTCTTAAGACGTATTAGACGAGAGGGAGTTGCACCTAGACTTTTAATTAGATAAACAAAGAAATGTTTCCAGATGCATTTAATATAGATTTCGTTTATGCAAATTTGCTTTGCCACCTTTAAACACATACGCAAGCTTTTAAGTATTTCTCTTTAATTAGTTGCTCTTTCTAGTTGCTACTTTGTTTTAATAGATTTTAAGTTTGGTATTTGTTTTGCGTTAAGTAGAAATAAATTATTTTTAGAAGTAATCACGTCATAAAAAGTTGAAGATAAACTTCATTCCGGTTAAAGTTTCTTTGGAAACATAAATTTAGAAGTTAAAAGGTCATTCCTTAACAAGGCAAAGAATGTTAAACAGGAAACGGTAATGTTACTGCTAAGTCTAACAGTCAATTATTTGGAGAAGAGAATCCTTCCTTCCTGCCACGGAAATCTTGAAGAATCACGTGGGATTTGAGGACCATCAGGCAACTATTAGAAGAAGATTCGGTCTTTCTCTTCTTTAGCCTTAATTAACCGTTATAGGAAAAATAACGCTCCACTAGTTCTGATGAAACCAAATCGTTGGTGTCGACAAGATGTGCCAAAAATGGAAGGAAAGCATATTTTTCGTTTATCTATACGAGTAAAAATTTAAAAATCCTTTCTTTCTCTATCGATAAAACGTATGGATCTAAACACACGCAGAAGTGCAGATGGGCAAAATGGAAAGATAAAGGGATTCTCTTCAGAATTCAAAGCATTTGACAATGCAATCAATTGATCGGACGGGAAACTCTTGTCGGACAACTAAGGGAATAATAATAAAAAAAGAAAAAAACGGAAAAGGTGGGAGCTGTTGACTTTTGACAGTGGGACAGACCCGCGGCAAACTGGGAAAGACAAATTAGAAAGCCGATACGAGCAACTGAGACCTCGATGTGGCGGTAAGAAGTGACACCATCGATCTGACTACAGCAGAATGTAAACTTATTTGTCGGTTTAACAAATGACATGGTTAGGAAACAGACTGTATTGATTCTGTCTGTCTCAGGAAAAGTCCTGGCACGTGTAGAGCACGACCCACCATTTTTATTCACAAATAGCAAATTGATTCTCACTGCAAAAACTGTCTCGTACATTGATAATTGTTCACCACACACGAATCGTATAGAATAGACAAAATCCTTTAATAAAATACAGGTGAAACCATCAAAAATAACTATAAATATTTACTAAAATCGACTTTAAAGAAGGTGTTTACTTAATTAAAATCAACATTTTACTCGACGAGAATGGAGTTTATAATTTTCATTAATACGAACTGTTAAATTTTTCGTTTAAAAGAAGAAACAATCTGTTCGCTTAAAAAAAAAGAGGAAATGTCATTTACGACTGGCATCAAATATATGCATGTCATAAAATATTCAGGATTCTATGTTAGAACATAGTAATTTAACTCCATTTCCATTCTTGATGAATGAAACCATTTTTGTAAATAGGTATTTCTTTTCCTACCACTGTAATTTAGTTAAAACACTTTCAAAGAAAGATAACACTTTCATAAAGGAAAAAAAATATATATCCCCTGAGGCAAAAGAAAGACTGTCCAATGGAAGCAGGTGGGACAGAGAACTACTCTTAGTTCTCTTTCCACACTTATTATTAGATTTCTCGTGAACTTCTTTAACTCCATTTCCTTTCTCCATTGCAAGTGGCAACACAGACTACCATTACCAGACGTAAAAATCTCGTCCTCCACGTTTTCTTCCCCTTCCTCGACTACTACGTTGTTTCCTTTCTCCAATAAAAAAGATAGAAGGCTTTTCTACCTTCCTTCTAATTCTCTACGGAGAAACAGGAGACACTGTCAATATATAGAGTTTCGACTGATGGAAATGGAGACTTAATGATTGTCCAACTTTCCAGTCTCCAACTGGAGGTGATACTTTTTTATATTAAGAAAGAGAGAGAGAGTTTTCCGTTTTGAAATTTCGAATTCAATATAGCGTGTCTGTATTGATTGATCTGTGAATCGAGGCATAAGACTATTAGAGACTAATGTAGGCTAATGCATTAAATGTTATGTGCCAGTGTGGTATATACGCCACTTGATGCTCGAATTTATCGATTTTACTTAAGCATCACTGTCATTGATATTCGATGGTGGATTATATTAGTTTTCGTACTTCCTGAAGGATATTTTCGTGCCATTTACGACTGCAACACCTTTTTTTTTTCTTATTTCGTACACACGAGAAAAAATTTGTCTAATGTAACAGCTACCAAAATAAAAATTTATTTATTAAGCACCAAAATGGATATTTATTCATAGAAATACAAACGATTTTGATCCATAAAGTGCTAGTATTTTCAAGAAACTCCTCAAATTTAGCACTTTCGAATTATCAATTAATATCATAGGATGATAAAACAATATTATACAGTACATTAGGCAAAGATATGTGTATATATAATTAATACATTTTTTATTAATATTGTTGAATTACTCTATGATAGAAACCAATAATTCTAGATGTTCTAGATATAAAGATGTTAGTATTTTCTTGAAAATACTAGCTCTTTCGAATCAGATCTAATATCATAGTTTAGAAAATCTAAAATATATTTTTAGTATTATATCGATTATGATACTAAAAATTTTTAGATTTGAGCTGAAAGTGCTAAGATTTTAGAAATTTCTTAAAAAATCCTAGCATTTTCGACTGAATAGATCCTGAATAAAGTGTATTCAAACACAGTATTCAGGATCTATTTTGGCACTAAACCTAGCACTTTCGACTAATTAGATTCTGAATACTCTGTGTTTAGGAGCTACTTAGTCGAAAATACTAGGATTTAGTCATAACTTATTGAATATTCTATACAGTAAGTTAAAAATACACTAATAGACTGTAATCTACAGTATATTCATGATCCATATCAAAATTTCTTCATATTCATGTTTAGGAACTTTCACAAGAATAAAAGTTTAAAAAAAAAACCATAAAAAATGTTCTTCACGTATTTTTCTTAATACTTAGCTTCGAATTGTATTTTAGGTTTTTGTTTTTTTTTTCGCTTTTTAATGAAGTTCCGATGTTTTGTTCTTTATTCTTGGCCGGAAAACTTGACGATAAAAAACCATTAATTACTTCTTAGCCACGAAGATTATTTTCAAAACAAAATGCACACACCATTCATTGTTGGGAAGAAGAAAATAAACTTCTAACACTGGTGAAGGAGAATAGAACAAAGGCTAATCGATGTTCTAATTAAAAAAAATTCTTTATTTAGCAAAGATCTTGAATGCGAAGAGCACCTGTTTCTGAACCTACGGAATACGGATCCAAATAGAATCCTTGGAAGACCAACTTGTATCAGGTGTCTCGACATACACGACCCCTGGGCGCCGCTTAGAAAGAACACATTCTGTCGTCTCGAGTGACACGGCCATCTGTCCCTATGTCCGGTGAAGCTAATTACCATCACTTAGGTTGTTCAGCAAAGTTAATTAACAGAGAACAAACAATAGAAGGGATCTACCTACTAGAAATTTTCTGCAAAAGACCGTTGGGTTTTTGCTTTTTATCCTTTACAGTTCTTCTTTGAAGAGCGTGTCTTCATCGCTCCGTTTTCTTTTATTTTCGATAAGCATTTTTAACCATAATGAAATTTCGTTTTTCCACTCTTAATAGGAAGATCAATCGATTCATTCGTGCATTTCTTCACCTACAGATGGCACCATTTGAATACATTGCTTAACATTACCTTCTCCCACTCTAAAATTTTATAAATTCAATTTTTTTATAATTGTTTCGTATATAAAGCGATAAATCTTAATATAATTTCGATCGGTTCTTTAATTTCTTTTTATGTCTTCTATATTGCGTTTATAAAGAGTGTAACTGGGAAGAGAAGAAACTAATAATAAAAACCCATGTTTGAGAACATTTTTTGATAATTTGTCAATGCCTTAGACTTATATAAAAGGAACAATTTTTGGCCAAATTGTTTGGACAACTCGTGGATCAATTTGAACGATTTCCAATGGACTAGATTCCGAGTGTTGTATTAATTTTATCTTGTTTTTCTTCTATCATAAAAAAATATAAAAAAATAATAAAATTTTACCAACAGAATCTTCACGAAACACTGAAATATTTATATCGTGCAACAATTTATTTCTTATAAGAATTGCTTAACGTGCTTATCTCATTAAAAATCGTCCCGCAAACGCAACAAATCTTAATAACTAGAACTGTTTAACTAGTATAGTAAATATTTTAAACGTGAAATGATTGTTCAAAGTAGAAACTCGGATAAAAATAACGAGAATTCCTCTTCTTCTTCTTCTTCTTCTTTTTTAATTTTCTACATTCGTCCTTTATAAAATTTTAAAATGGGTTAGTGCTTGGAGTAATTACAAAATTGCAAAACTTCTTGCGTAACTACTACTATAAAGTTAGTTTACCTTTATAGATAGAATAATTCAATGACGTTGTTATTCACGTTTCCCTTGATACAACCAAAACTGGTTAGGTAATTTAATAGTAAAGCAGAATATCTTCAATTTGCATATTAAATAGTTCAGTCGACTATATCAAAGGTTTTACAAGATTCGTAATAAAGTAGAAAGTAAACGAATTTCTTTACAAAAGAACTTTTATAATTGTTTACGATCGTTGCTGAAAGGTTAGAAAACGGTTCTATTTTTAATGCACGAACTGTTTGTTACAATATTAATAAATTGATTTTTGTATTCTTTAAGCGTTATGATGGATCGAAAATTTCTGAGTAAAAGAATGATGGAAAAAAGAGTCTGTAGTTAAGAACTGTCACCTGTTATAAATGTTAGAATAGAATCTGAAAATTGATTGAACTGAAATCAATTTATAATGAAAATATTGTTGTTTTTCCATTTATCGTGGCGACTGATAAATTTATCTTCTCGAATTTTTCAGAGAAAAAAAAAACTGTATATACGAACCGCAATTTTATATTCGTTTGTCTTCAGAAATTTTCGCTAAGCTCGAATTAATTCATGATATTGCTTAATACATTATACTACGTAACTTATTTTAGTTTGGCTATTTACTACTGAGTAGCACTCTATTTGATGAGTGTAGATTAAGGATTATCTCCGGTACTTTTACTTTAAGAAATGGCGCACAATTGCAGTTTGATAGACAGTTTTCTCTCTCTCTTTTCGACTAAGAATAAATCTATTCAGAGAAAAAGAACCGAATGATAAAAGGCAATCATCTGAAAGGTTTAAATGAATATCTTGACTATAAAGTGAACTTGTGGTATTTATATCAGCTATGCAAGCTGTATTTTCGACTTTAAACACGTGTTTTTATGGAAATTTGATATTAAAAATGTTTATTTATCTTTTATAAATTTAATAGAATTTATGATTAGTTTTTAAAACTTTTTAATTATTTTTTTTTATGCAGTACGATTGCTTAAAAAAATAAAACATTATATCGTATGTTCACTATGTTAATTAAATCAGAATTTATAAAATTTCGTGCATTTTTTCACCAAGAAACTGCAATTAAAAATATATTAGAATTTTTAGCATATTTTTTTTTTTTTATAATTTTAAATGTTATAATCAACATGGTTAACTTTTTTTTTATAATCACGAATTCGAATAAAATTTTTATAACTTGATTGATGTAAAGCTGTCAGATGATATTTAAATACTTTCTGATGATGGGAGACTTCAGTCGCATATATTTTCATACCCTTAACGATATTTTAATACTTTTAGTTATTAATATAATTAATCAATGTTCCATGAAATAATTTTTTTAAAAATTCCAATTTGGATTTAATAACATTTTTTTTTTGGTAATAATTTTTTTAAATATCGAGAGATGGAAATGATCTGTTAGAAGACGATTTAAGATTAAATCATTACGAATAATTCGTGTTAAGCGGAGAATTTTTTTTTTTTTTTTTTATATTTTATAAGTTGTAAAGAAAGTTCGGGTGGTGGTATTTCTTAAACTTCTTTAAGTTTTGGAGACAATTCGGTTGGACCTTTGAAGGTACGTATACAATAATAGCTTTATTAGTGTACATGATATAGCCTGCGGTGTCGAACTGTACGCCTCCATCCTGCCTTTTCCTATTGGTACGTACTACGAACAGATTCTGCAGGGAACGTTGACAACGCTAATAAGAGACGATGGAAGCTGTAGCAAACTTTGCTAATGGAATGTGTCCGCGCCTTCCGGCATTTTGGACTTTCCCGTTACAGTTTCTGGGCGTTGTATGTACTTCCTTACCCCTCTACAACAGATCACTCCGCCTTAAGGCGTACGACAAAGCCAATCAATGAACTAACTTCCTCGGAATGTCCAACCGAAAGTTTGCGAATTACTTATTGGTTCTGTGTGTCATATACCTGGATCTCGACGCCATCCAAACTAACTAAAACTTTCATTCAATATATTGTTACATAGAACCGTTTCTTAGCCAAAGGAATTAATTCTTTTTAAACTATTAAGTATCAGAATGGCAACGAAAATATCACAAGATTCCAATAAGTATTCATCAGTCTAAAATATCTAATTGCTCTTTATTAACAGTAATCAATCTAACAGAACTCCAAATTGAAAAGTTTTTAAGCAACTTAAAATTTTATGTTATTTATCTCGAGATGCTTTTAAATTAATAATAAATCTTGTTTTTTTTTTTAACCTTCTGAAGAATTCATTGATTTTTAAATAATTTTGTTTGTATTCTTAAATATAGTAAAAATACTTCTATTTTATAATTTGATCTGCAAGATGTTGAATAATTGATAGAATGTTTTTTCCCCCTCTAACAAACAATTTCTGCAACATATTATCAATTTTTAAAGATTTTTTTATATAAATTATAAATTATCTGTTTAATTCTTGCGTGTTTCGATGGAAATGTAAGTAAACTTTCAGATTCACAACAAAAAATATATTCTAACTCATGATGATGATGGTAAAATTGAAGAATAAGAAATTTTATGTTCCTGAATGCCACCCATAGCCTGATATTTAGTTTATTTATGTATAAAACATTATAAGAAAATTTAACATTTTTTGCAGTAATTCTTATACTCTAACGTTATATAGTTTTTCACAATCAGTGAATATGTGGTTTAGTTAATATTGATGTTTAGTAAGCAATATAACTGATTAATATGTAATTTTAAGCCGTGTTTCGAATGATTATTACAACATATTGGATGCATGCAAATGATAAATACTTGTAATCAGAGCGGTAGATTATTAACAAGAGATATTCACCACAAAATTTATTTTATAGCCAGAATATATTAATAAAATTTGCGATTTAATATTAAAACAAGGAAAACATCGAAATTTCTTTATTGCTGCAATATTTATGAATAAATAATTAAAATATTCTATTTTTAAATATTAATCAGATTAATAGTTTGAATATTCGCATACTAAACAGGATCGTTATAAGTTATATATATCAATTTTATTTTTTATTTTTTTCTCTATCAAAGTTTTAGAGATTAGATAAAGTCTTGTTTAACTTTATTCTCGATACTGACTCGACAAAAGCCATATTTCTTAAATGACACAAAGATGTCCACATTTAAGAATTAATGGCAGAAAATTGCTAATAAAGAAAATTATCCCGGAGCGTTCTCATGTTCTCCTTTCTTTTAAAGATTTTCTACTTTGATATTCAAGAGAAAACTTACTTTCTTCACTTGATAAATATGAAAATAATTTAAAAAATTCGATTGGAGACAACCAATCGATTTAATGTAACATAAGAAACAAAAAAATAATAATAATAAAAATAAAAAAAAAAAAGTAAATTGCAATTTATAAGTTTGTTTAAGTAGTTTCACATGTTTGGTTGTCGATAAATCCAATAATTTATTCCCTGCCAAGTAAAATTAGTTTACTTGTAAACTAGTTTTTTTTGTTAATTAATTTAATTATTTTTTTTTATCATTTTTTAATTTTTTTTTGGTAAACTGCAACTGAATAAATGCTTAACAAGAAACGCAATGCATCTAGGCGAAAGTCCACTTGCCGATATCATTTTTTAAATTTTTTTTTTTTTTGGTAAACTTCAACTGAATAAATGCTTAACAAGAAACGCAATGCATCTAGGCGAAAGTCCACTTGCCGATGCAGAACGTTATTAAAATAGTTGATATTTAATAAATATAAATCAGAAATTGCCAGTAATGAATGTTATTTCGACCGGAAAAACAATTAAACAAGCATTCACTTAACCATTATTCGAAATAGGATCAAAAATCCAATCAGGAAGATAAATTACTTTATAGACGATTCTTTTCTTCTACAAAGCACTTTATGTGCCTGTAACTTACAGGTCTAACTTACTTTATTATGAACTCAAAACCAATAATTCTCATCTATGTTTCCCATTGGAAATAATTAACAACCTTAGCTCAATCAAACTACTTCCCAGGGAGTCGCATTAAATTACGGTTTCACTTCTAGTGCTCTATTTACTGTATCGGATATGTCTGAAACACTTTAAACTTCTGATTTGAATAAACTTCCTTCTGGAACAAACTATACTCTAGTTAATTGTTATTAAATAAATATATTATTTAACAAAGCAAAGAGAATAGTTTGAACTCGATAAACACGGGAAAAAGTTCGATTATTTCTTAGTTTTATCTCCGAATTAAAGATACAGTTCCGTTCTTTATGTTAAAACCGACATCTTTGTTTCGATTAAATATTTCTAATTCGTCTATTAATAATAATAATAATAATAATAATAATTTTATATTTAACTTCAGTTGCATGTAGTTTAATTCAGTTCATCAAATTTTGGAATACTTTCAGAATTTAATAATAACTTCAGCAACTACCAAATATATGTATTCCATAACGACGACTTGTTAATATAATAAATGAGTCGAAAGCCATTAGATTATTATGGATATTGTTTATTGGGTATTTAAAGTATATTAAACTAAGCGATAAATTACGAATATTGGGTCTAGAAAATGCTAGTACTACTACCATTGAAACGGTGTTTATTAGGTTGGAGTTTTGCGAATATTTTGAGATTGATTGCTACAATAAAATGCTAGTACTTTCGGTATAATTTTGCGATATGTTTTGATGTATAAGAAAGCGCACTAAACTAAACGATAAATTACCAATACTGGGTCTACAGAATGCTGATAGTATGGCCGTTAAAATATATTTACTAGGATGGAATTTTATGAATATTTTAAGATAGATTGCTCCACTAAATTGCTAGTACTTTTGGAGCATTTTAGTAGTTTATAGTTCGGTATATAAATAATGTTAAACTCATTGATAGATTATGAATATTTGGTCTGCAAACGTTTTATTAGGTTGGAGTTTTGTTAATATTTTAAGATTGATTGTTACATAAATTGCTAGTACTTTCGATACACGTTTGCAATATGTTTTAATATATAAGAAAGCATAATTAATTAAGGTATAAATTGCGAATATTTGGTATACAAAAGGCTGATAGTATGACCATTAAAATATATTTACTAGAATGGAATTTTATGGATATTTTAAGATAGATTGATGCACTAAAATGCTAGTACTTTTGGAACACTTTAGCAGTTTAGTTTGGTATATAAATAATATTAGATTGATTGATAAATTATGAATATTTGGTCTAGTAGTATTACCACTGAAATGTGTTTAGTAAGTTGGAGTTTTGTTAATATTTTAAGATTGATTGTTCCATAAATTGCTAGTACTTTCGATATACGCCTACAATATATTTTAATATATTAAACTAAGCTGTAAATTACGAATACTTGGTATACAAAATGCTGATAGTATGATCATTAAAATATATTTATTAGTATGAAATTTTTTGAATATTTTAAGATATATTGCTCCACTAAAATGTCAGTATTTTTGTAGCGATATGTTTTCATATATTTTATAAAAAATTATATTAAACTGAACAATATATTATGAATATTTAATGTACAAATTATAATAATACAGTACCATCATTGAAATGTATTTTTTTAAGCTATAGTTTTGCCAATATACTAAAATTGATGTCTCCAATAAAATGCTAGTATTTTCGATACATTCTGCAAAATGTCTATAAGAAAGTAAGTGATCTTTAGATAGAGTACTTTAGATTTATCGAGTTTAAAACGATATCTACAAAAAACATTCTATTATTTTCGCTTAAAACAGAATATTCCAAACAGTATAGAAAAAAAGATGGAATTTTTTTTTATTTTACGATTTTAAGCAAATAAAATTATTGGAGCAATACAAGTTCTGAAAGTAAATGCAAGATATATGATGACGTCTCCTTGGGGAAATTGAAGAACGACTTAGAATTGTTGAAAAGATCTTTCTTCAATGCGAGGCATAAACAAGCAGATTTTTCTTTTCACAAAGTGGAAGTATACTACTAAGTGAAATTTGAATTCTGAAGAGATTTAAGTTCTAGAAAAGAAAAAAATATATATATATTTTCTGGGCAATAGGATTTTTCACAGGAGTGACGAACGACGAAAACGGTTTCGGATGAACAATTCAGTACCGAAAGGTTGAAAAGCAACGTCAACAGTATGTCAATATTACCTTACAGAACTATTTGATCAAAATTTTGAAGGCATCTTGCCAAAGCAAACATAATAAGCAATGAAACAGGATAGCATTGAAAACTGGTTGGATGTTATAAAAACTCTGCAAAAGATTAAATTGAAACTTTGGTCAATTCTGTAGAAACTTCTATATTTTGATAAACTTTTAAAAGAAACTTAAAATTTTTATTAATCTTACGTGATAATTTTTCTTTTCGACACGTTTCACGCTTTAGAAAAAGAAAACCGTCGTGTAAATATTTATAACATATAAATATTCTCTCTCGTTTTATTTTTTAATTGGCCATTAAAGCTCGTTTGTGTAACATGTAGACTCTGTGCACATACAGTAGTTTTGCATCTGAAAAGTATCACCTGCTATATTCTAGCATATGTGAAGATAACAGGTGAAGAACTTAATATAGACGTTTTAATATCTTATTATCATATTTCTTTCTTTTATGATTCCAGTTATAAAATTTTTAAGTTATAAAAGAATTTTATAGAAAATATGGACTTATTTATGTATATATAATCATGCAAAAAAAACCACTTCTAAATTTATATCCATTGAATATAATATTTTTAACTAATTAAAATGTAAACTGATTTTTTTTCGCTCATTATTCTTGCTGTTATAAGAAAAAAAAATCTGTTTTATTATACTGTTACTTAAATTACGAATAGAAAAATTAATATTAAAAAAATTTTTTGTCTTATATACATCATTGCATGTTTACACACGAAGTTATAGAAGAAAAACTTTAAGTTACATCTTCGAAAATTCGTGCATACATGCAAAATTTTTAATTTAATTCTGTACTATTTAAATATTAAGCCAGTTAAATTTTTTTTTATATAAATAAAAATTATTTAATATTTAAAAATTGAAGTACAGACGAACAAACTGTTTATGACGAGCGTATTATCCTCTAAAAGTTTATAAATTCTACTCTTTTTTTTTACGAACAAACTGTTTATGACGAGCGTATTATCCTCTAAAAGTTTATAAATTCTACTCTTTTTTTTTTTTAATTATGATTTAATGCTGTGAGAGAAAAATAGATGGATTAATTAATTTTTGTTTATAATTTACGAGCTCGTTTCTAAGCGAAAAAATTATATTTGATGGATGGAAAAATATTTATCATAAAAGTTATAAACAAAATAAAAAAGTTTTTCGATAATTAATCATTTCTGCTTTAAAAACATTTTTTTATTTTTATATTTTAACATTTACGATTTTATTTTGTAAGGAAGCCTGACTAGAAATTTTTCGATTCTGATTTTTTTTAATGTAATTTTATTATTATATTTAATAATTGATAATTGTTAGAATTTAATAAGTATCATGCTTCTCGCAGTTATTTTCTTTAGTTTGTTTTAATGAACCTGCAATGTTTACTTCTCGCTATACATAAATTTCAAAAAATAATTATAATTATTTTTAAAACATTTTAATAATAATTCTTATTATTTTTATTTATTTATTTATGTTTAAGTTTTCTTTTTATTATCAATATTTTTCCCCAATCTATTCGATAAAAATATATTTATTGCTTGAATATAGTAAACATGACTGATGCTGTCTGCATACATTATGCATTTTTATGCCTTTCTTATGTATATAAAAATTATACTTTATTGAAAATTCTATGTGATATATACTATATTTTGCATAAAAATGCATTATTTATTGTAAACATTTTGCATTTTTGTTGTAGACTATGAATAATATTTGGTTGTAGACTTTCACATAATGCAGTTATTTTTAACTAGTTTATTGCTAAAAAATTAATTTATGCTAATAAATTTAGACTTTTATAAATTTTAATATAGAAAATTATTAATTCCAACAAGAATAATGTATGTTTAGATGATTTCTAGGATTTATTGTCAAATGTTTTCAGTGCAAATAATATTAGCAATGGCATTGCTAATACAGTTTATATATATTCATGACAACATCTCAGCTTATTTTATAGCAAAATTACTATAATTCGATCGATAAATAACATTTTTAATGTATGATTAACATTAATATAAGTTATATATACTGCAAGTTATCTAATTCTTGATAAACTCGAATTAGTTTTTCCTTTATACTAGAATGTACTGAAAGTTTCTTAGACGTAATAAAAAAAAATCGGTAACGGACTATTCTTAAAAAAATATTTGTAATCAGAATTTAATATAAAAAAAGAGAGAAGTCTAACTCAATCAAATCTTTTTGTGAGAGTCTTATAAAGAAGATCAACTCGGATTAGTTTTTCCTTTATACTAGAATGTACTGAAAGTTTCTTAGACGTAATAAAAAAAAATCGGTAACGGACTATTCTTAAAAAAATATTTGTAATCAGAATTTAATATAAAAAAAGAGAGAAGTCTAACTCAATCAAATCTTTTTGTGAGAGTCTTATAAAGAAGAAAGCTTTATTTTTGTTACATCACGACAGGTAGGCCTATACACACAACAGATAAAACTAAGGATTAATGGATAAAATTGAAAGAAAGGAAAGAAAGTACAAGAAGAGAAATATTATAAAAAAAAAGGAAAAAAAAATTGAAGCTGGGTAAAAGCAAAGGAAGACCACCAACAATCGGAGTCTGCAATATACACACAACAGATAAAACTAAGGATTAATGGATAAAATTGAAAGAAAGGAAAGAAAGTACAAGAAGAGAAATATTATAAAAAAAAGGAAAAAAAAAAATTGAAGCTGGGTAAAAGCAAAGGAAGACCACCAACAATCGGAGTCTGCAATTGTATGACACACCCCCTCCCGCTGTCCCAATTCCCTGTGGTCCCAGGACAGTAGGAGAATGGTTGGCTTCATGCCAAACCATCCCTCTTCCCAACATATTCGGAGTTAAGGATTTTTGTTCCTCTTTCTTGGTGTCGGTCGGCTGTCAAAGGAAATTATGAAGGAAGAGTCCAGATGACATTTGGGAGATGGGTGGACCAACGGATTCTCTGCCGTCCGGAACTTAAAGCCCTCTCCCTAGTAGAGGATTTGTCCTTCACGATCCGTAAAATCAATAAACGGCAAACAGAGATGAAGTCCAATAGAACAAGAAAAAAATCGCTTTATATTTTTTTCTTCTGTTCCTTTACTACCTACATACTACGGTACGGATAAATGACACTGTGCAAACTTGCTCTTCTTTATATGCAAACACATTTTCATCAGCATCTACGCGTTTTTATATAAAAACGCGACTAAAAAATATGAGTAAAATACGACTACTGCGCTTAATAATGTGTCGACGAACGTGATTGGTTATATTTTGAATTAATCCGTCACGCCGCATCGATATCGATAACCGTTGCTATGGGGATAGAATTCCAGTAATCTCTACAACATCTTGTGCCTGCTCACACGAAGCGGGGTGTGCTATGGTAGCGTTATCTATGACATGCTATGTCAGTATATGGCAGATACGATGTTTGCGGTGAATGAAAGGGGACGGTATGTGTGCCAGTTGGGGATTACCAATCTCCCTTCACTGCTGACAGACAAATGTCCTCTTGGAAACACCGAGCTTCTCTTGTACATGTCACTGCTTAAGTAGCATACGAGATAAAGTCCTTTTGTGAACAACATACAGACGAATCAGTTTCGAAATAGTTAAAGAGATGTTGTTGATTTAATTATTCTAGATGCAGGACACTATCTCACAACATATTCATATAACACAAATCTCCTTCTAGCGCTTATTACGCTACAGAGAACAATTACACTAGATCTAATGTATTAATATGTATTAAGCGTATTTAGACTACGACTTTATTATTTAAATTTTGTTTTAATACCGAAAACGAGAACTTAATTATAATTTTTTTTATTTTTTAAAGTTTGAAATCTTTGAGGGAGATTGTTTTATTTATTATTTATCATTCTGAAGTTATATTTTATCTGATCGAAAACATGATTGTTTGGACAGGTTCCGGAAAATCGAGCGATTCCCAAGTTGGACTTATCAGCAACATCCGGTGGACCGATGGAGCGTATTTTCTAGATAATGTTGTATTCACTTTCTGTCACAATGAGAGATAGAACAAAAACTACTATAGTTACAAACTCTCTCTCGAATTTCCTTCATCAAAATTTTTTCTTTTTTACTTCCAGACTTTTCTCGAGTAATAAACAATAAAAATAATGATTATTTATTGTGCAGTTGTGAATAAATATGTTTACTTTTATCTAGACATAATTAACGACAAGTTAAATTTTTTCTTATATTTTAAAACTAAGATGTTTAATTAATAAATACGTAATTATTACAAAAGTGATTTTTTTTTTAACTCTAGGAGAATGTTTTGCGTCGAAATTATTTTTCGAAAGTTAATTTTCGTCTTAAATTGATTTTTCTGTAGCGTGTGAGAGTCAGTAGTAGAGCTTGGCTAACGTCATAATCTTTAGTTTTAGAGGAGAGACGTTTTCGAGTGAGTAACAATAAACCGTTAGTTATCCCAAAAGGCGGTGTTCTCTCTCTCTCTCTCGTTCTCCTACTAAATACGAATTTTCTCCTAAATCTTATATAGCAAAGTTGCAATTTGGAATAGAAAAATTTTTCTAGCGTAATCCAGGACCGCTTGAGACACTGTGTGGCAGAGATATTGTCTATCTTGGTTGAGCTGTCGGAAAGAAGGGGTTTACAATGGGACGTAAGGCTTATCTTATCGCCTGCTGCCAGGCCTCAGAAACTTATCCTTTCCCTCCATACTAAAGCTTGAAGAGAAGGTAATGTAGCGGGAATGGTTCTATGCTATCGGTATAGTTACTAAAATCACGTGATTTTGAACAATCTCTTCCAATCTCTCCATCATTTACTACAGACTAGAATTGTTGAAGTATTTCTTGGATTTTTTTTTCCTCTGCTTAAACTTAAGTACGTAGCTTTCGGGTTCTTTTATTATCCCGATGTTATCTCTATAATATATATCTGGATTTTTGAAAAATTTACCTGTTTTTTTCTTATTTTTTCTTCCTCTTCTTCGGATGATGGATAACTGAAATTTTTCACATCTAAAAAAAAAAAAAAAATATCCTTTTTATTGAAATAAACAATTTTCGGTTATTATTTTATTTATAATAATAAATTTTTATATATTTTCAAATATACAAAAAATCCGTGTAAATAAAGAAAACAAGATTTTTAATAAATGAAAATATTAGCCATATCATACTATTAGAATATGAATGGCAATATTAACTCACGAATAGCGTGACAATAATTACAAATTCAGAAACATTTTATTTTTAAAATTACCATAAATAAATAAATTAATCATACCTTTATTACCGTACATATAAATAATTATTTTGTATATTTTTGTTAATTTTTTATACATTTATACAAATATTAAAACAGTGTACGTATGGAAAAGAGGAAAGAATTGTTTGCAAATTTGCATAGCTGACCTGTTATTTTCAGTTCTAAATATATCTGAGGTGATAAGATCATTTTAAAAAATATATATATATATATATATATACGTGACTCATCCATATAAGAATTTAGTCGTGTTCGTATTATGATGTTAGGTATACTTCATCTTAAACGGAAAAATCAAATTGCGAGATTGATGTGATACTTTAATCTGCATAAATTAAACTTTATTGTACTCACGCACCGAATCATATTACAGTGAAGTACAGTATATAAAGCGGATATATAATAATAGAAAGACTTCACGTTTTATTCCTTTTCTTTTACGTCATAATTTATTTGCAACTTAGTAACTCGTCATCCTTGAATAGAGAAAAATCACGTTCCGATCTAGAGCCAATTAAGCCCTATATCTCTTTTATTATTTTAGCATAAAGTGGATAATTATGAAACATTATTTTTTTTATTTAAATAAAATTTATAGAGCAGAGACATTTCTCTGGAAATCGATAAACCTGTTCACCATTTTTGTCATAAAAAATTTCTTGTCATTTTAATAATTCTTTTTGTTATTCTTATCTGTATTAAACCATTTCTAACGAGATGGTAACAGTGTGCAGAAATATTTATCAGTTATTAACCACAATTACCAAATATTTATAGTTAAAAGTAAAAATTACGAAAAGAAACTCGAAATTCTATTAGTGCAAAGATGCTAAGTAAATCTGTGTTAATTGAGAAGATGCATTTACGTGAATAATTTTCATAAATTTATTTGTTAGTTGTACGGTGTAAATATGGAGAAAAGCATTTGAAGATCGCATTCTAGCGTGATTAACTAACGTATCTTATGCTTTGCCTCATTGGCTCGAAGCTGGTGTACATAATTTATCAGAAGACAAGGTTAATGATTCAGCCGGATGGAAAGCATTACAAATTAAATAGATAGTCAATGTGTGTTCTCGATGAAATATCCTGTCAATTGCGTAATTTTTCTTTTATGTTAAACATTTTTTATCACGATTTTTTTTAAAGAGAAATTTGGCTTTTTTTCTGGTTGTAAATTTCTGTTTACTAGAATAATGGGAAATGTTTAATAAGCGATTCGAAACGAAAAACATTATTAGCATTAATATCGAAGTATGCTTACTGCTGAGAGCATAGACCTCAAATAATCGCAAGAAACTGGTACTAGACGTCCTTGGCTTCCTTACAATCGTCCTTGCTCGCAAAAAGGATTGTTACGAGTGCTGGACAGTTGACCTCGCTCTGTACTGTTATGATGTATGCACTCACAATATTGCCATATCCGTTATCGTGTAATGTGCTAGAATTAAACGATGCGAATATACATCACGAATATATATTGTATCTATAACGATATCGAGAAGCGTGACAATACGTGATGACAAATGAACTGTTTTGTTCATTGCTTTAAATAACGGAAGCTGCACACGAGAGAATTGCTCACAAGTGTTGATGTTAGTTCCTGACAGAATTCTCGTAACGTTAAAACATGCTTCGTGAAGGTCTTGCACCAGGAAACTTTTTTAGTTTCATCGAACATCATAATAAGCCGTTTTTAGAGCTATTAATAGAGTACAAACTTGCAGAATTAAATCACGTTGCATGACTAACTCGAATAAGCAATCCAAAAGAAAGAAAAAAAAAGAAAAATAGTCCCTTTTCCTATGTTCGAAACGCCATTTATGTGCAAAATAAATGGCAATCATTAATCATACAGAACTGCTTTATCCTGTTTAGATAATAATGAGATGTTTTCGGTATATTTACTTCGCCATATCAAGTTGCTGTAACCTTTATTTCTATGTTTTGCAATTAATTTATATAACACGATAAATTAATTAAAGAAAATGCGGTAATAAATCGCAAATATTATTAATAATGAATAAATATAAATAATAGAATTAAACCAAAGCAATATAAAAAAAGTTATATTAAAATTTTAAACATATTTAAATAAAATATTATATGCAAAAATACCGAAAGAAAATAAAATTAAAAAGTTGCTTAAATATTTTTTTAAATAAAAAAAATTTATTTAAAAATCGATTTTTAATGTTTTAATATTTAAAAAGTATATATTGCATTTTGTTTAAGATCAATTAATGCAATAAAATGAGGATAGAGTTATATAAACTTGAAACGCATTAAACTTATAAAAATTTCATAAAAAAAAATAAATAATTAAAGCAACGAAACTGAATTTCTATCTTAAAACTACTCGAGAAAATCGTTCACTATATAGATTATGAATTATTTAATACTTTATTTAATAATTAAACTTGAAAGGTCTCACAAAATATATTTTTTTTAATAGAAAAATTATGTTTTATTACGTGTTGCACAAAGCAAATATAGCATTCCGAAATTTATTGGATAATTTATTAGAATTAATATATAAAGCAATCCTAATATAGAGTAATCGTTAAAAATCTATACTAATAGATTTAGAAAGATTTGTTCAGTCGATTCTTCCATAACTCAAAGAATGTTTATTTTTAATGAAGGAAATTAAATCTGCTGGAGGTATCTGATTTCAAGAAAGTGATATCTCAGTCAACAGCTTATAACTTCCATAGAAATTTAATGTTTTGATTTCTTTCTTCTTTTTTTTTTTATACGGGCGATATCAAAGAGTCTCCATAAATTTTAAATTAATAATTTATATTAAAATTCCGATTACACTTTCCAATTATTTATGTATTTACTTTAGTTCTTAAATGTAATTACTACTAATTGCCATTACACTTGTAGTTTCAGTCTTATAAATGATTGATTCTCAGCACAATTTTAAAGTGAAAAACTTGATTTATTGAATAATTAAAGTACTTTCAACTTTAATAAGTCATCTTCAGTAATTAAACTGTGCTTAGTAAAAAAGTGAATTTCTTCAAGCTGATACGCCATTTATTTTAATTATGTTATTCTAAAGATGACAGCTGTGATTCCTTTCTTTGATGAGAAGAAGGATGGACGATTTAATTTTGTTTATCCATCCATTTAATGCAAAACTCCTGCTTGATGTGAATAAACATTTTTCTATCCAGAAATTTGTTCGTGACGATGGTGAAAAAAAGAATAGATCTTTCAACTGTGACCATTTCTCCGGTTAAAATAATAAAATATTTTAGTAGAAAGGAATTTGTTCCAGGTAACGATGAGTATTGCGTGGGAATGAGTTTATAATGCAGGTGTCGATGTGTTTATGAGTTTCGTCGTTCACAAAAGCTAAACATAAAATGAACAAGATAAAAATCAGTTTATTGCACAAAATAGATTTACATGAGTGAAAAATCCGTAATAAGTCATGAAGCAAATTTATAATAATAACGTTTTTATTTTATTTTCTCTTCACGAAAGCATTCAAGATCGTAATGGCCGATTTAGTTTTACCAACTTTCCATTGAGAATAATATCCTGTCTTTCGTTCTGTGCATCAAATATTAATATTTATGAAATAATAATAATAATAATGTTGAATGTCATAAAAATTTATGAAGGAATTTCGATAATATTAAAGAAAAATCTAAATAATCAGCGAAACTCGAAATTGCATTGCTGTTAAGTAGAATAATTGAGAGACGTGATGATGTATATATAAAACGAAGAATAACTAGGTCAACACATAGGATTAAACTAAAGCCTTGATAAAATATCTAATAAAATTTGAAATAATTGAGTTGAGATATGTACATAAAATTAAAATCAAAATAAAATAAAATTTTTAAAAGGATTTTGATATTTTCGTGACAATCGATCTGAATACAAACGTGAAAAAAATATATATTTTTTAATTCAAAATTTTTGTTAAATTGCTAAATAATTTATACATAAATTAATATATATTTAATACGTAAATGATAATTTAATAAAAATATAATATTTTAAATGAGAAGATTGTTTATGACTTTCGTTAAAGCGTGTGTGTGTGATGTGTGATGATGATAAATAGGGCGAGTCTGAATTTTCTTCCGCTAAAATATTTGGGACGAATATAGAAGTGTAAAAGTCGAGTTACTTTTAGACTCTTATACACATTATGAATATAAAAATATAAAAATAATTTGTTTGGAAATGTCCTCGTTTAGAGAAAATAGCCTCGAAATATAGAAACATCAATGGGTGAAGCAACTGTGTAGTTGTTTCTTAAGAGTTAAAATCAGTTATTCAAAACGATGTAATATGGATTCTACTTTAATTTAACTCTCACAATATATTCAGAGAAATTAAATTCGACGAGCATCGTGGATAGACATGATAACATGCCGTTCAAATAGCCATATACGTTACTTTTTACCATAATAGTATGGAAACAATTTTTTTTTACTTTAATTGTAAGTAAATGAAGACATTAGAAATTAATAAATGATGTCTCTATGATTAGTTATCACAAAATTATAAAAATTTTACCAAAATATGTAAATCACATACTATACATATAATCTGATCTACATTTAAATCTATATATATAATATATATAAATATTTAAACTGTGTATTACAGTTTTCGTTCCTGTTTTGCTTAATTAATATCAAATAACTCTTTAAAATAATTATTACATAGCTTAGGTTATAAATTTCAACAAGGAAGAACAGCATTTGTAAAACAGAATACTATATTTAAATATATATTTTTTCATAGACGTCATTGCTATTTATAAATGTTAATTTCTATTAAGTTAAAATTGATTGATTACTTAATGACTAACAAGTTCATTCATGTCAAAATTCGTCCAAATTTGAAAAAAGTTGTACTTTTCTTCGAACGTGTTTATTAGTAAAGCCTATACTAGGCATATACAATTAAAAATAATAAACTTGTTAAGGCATTTAGTATTAGTAACATGGATTCCGAACAGATGGCGCTAAACGGAGAAATTATTTATAATTATTTCCTGTATAATGAAATATTATACTTTAGGTTACAGAGAATAAATAAAAAATCGATTTCATATAGAAAGTTTCATTGACTTTCAAATATTATGCTACACAGATAAAAATAGTCACATCCTTTAACCTATAAAAACATCGATTAATTATTATTAAATAATAACAGCATACATAAATATTATCGTAATTTCTGTATTGCTGGGAAAATTATCGTTATTTATACAATTTACAAAATTTATCCGAAAATTTCAGCATAATAAGTGGAAATCAGTTATTAACCTCGAGAAGAGAAGCCATAAAAATAAGGATTCAAAAATATTTCGATGATGTTGCAGCCTATTCTCGAAATGTTCAGTTCGACAACTTAATAATAAATAACCAAACTCTCGATATCGTACGTAACTTTAATGATTATTTGAATATTTATTTGAATAAATTAAATTTAAAATTTTCAACGGTAAATCTTTAGAGATTACCACACAGGAGATTTGTGGAGAAAGATGCTGATGTTGCAAAACACTTTTTGAGTAAACACCACTTTGCAAAATTAGACAAGCATCGTACTAATCTCTCATGGTAATGTGTAAGCATTAAGAATGAATATGTTATGAGTAACGACGGCTCAGTAACCATTATCAATGATAAATATGTTTAGCAACTTAGTTAGCAATCGATATAATCATCGTGCAAATATATTTAAACTACTGTATTAAATTTTAAACTAGCTTAAATCTATTTAAACCATAAATGGTTATACCTACCTAATGAGAGATTTCAATTATTTCTTCAGCCGTAATTGTTTGTACCGTAAGTGGCCATTGTACTGTATACAATGAACACTTTAGAAGGTTACTTTCCTTCTCTTTCATCTAATCTGAAAAGGCATGCCCAAAGTAATTTATCAGACACTTTCGAGAATTTTTATCAAGGTTAAGTTCATCGTAATGACTTATTGTCGAAACAAACCACAAGAAAAGGAGCTTCCAAATTGTTATGTGGGAAGGTCATTTCATTATTATTATTTTTTTTTATTCATTATACTATCAAGACCTTCTACCAGTATATATAATTTATGATCAACGTGAATATATATCTTTCATGGGAGAATTAGCGCTGTGTACAGCACAAAAAATCGAATAATAATAATAATAAACAGTATTCCAAGTTTTTTAATGAATAATTAATGTTGAATCGAGTTATTTTAAGATCTTCAATGTGCCATTTCGTTTAATAATTCAGAAACATCTTGGTTTTTTTTTATTTTAATGGAGTACAAGGAGAAATTCGAAAGCAAGATCTTCCAAGATAAAATTTATAATTTTAAATGTTGTTTTTTTTCTCTCTCTCTTTTTACAATCGAATATCTTTCGACCTGACTTATTCTAGTGTAGATAAGCAAACTGGAATAACGAGAAACAAGATATCTAGAGAAATTTACCTGATTAAAGAAAAACGTTTGTAAAATACATTTTTTAAAATAAAATAACGAATATGTTGGTGAATATATCTGAAAAAAAAAATTATAAATATTTGCAGTTATCAGCATATTTCATAATAATAAAAAAGAAATTGTTTTACTGATTTCGTAAGATTGGAGTTTAGGGGGAAATATTTTCACGCAATTCTCTTAAATCTATTTTTCTTTTTTTAATATATAAATGTTATGTTAAAATTATATATGCCAGTAAAATTTTAAAAAAATTTATTTTTATGAAAACAGTTTCTTTAAAACAGAACTGGGGTAGTTCACTTAAAAACTTAAATTGCACATACATTGCTCCATTTTCTAACGATTTTAACACCTTATATGCCGAAAAATATTGAAATATTTCTTGTAAACAGATTGAAAAATATTATTTCGATCGAAAGAAACGGATCGAATGAAAAGCTTTTGAAAATTCCGCCATTATGGAATTCCATAAGAACCTAACAACCTTTAATAATCATGCAGTAAAGAAAGGACACAAACTCCACCTCTCGACAAGGTGGTGGCATATTTTCGTCCTTCGTTGACCGGTCTACGATCACGTGAACTATGTCACTCGATCTCGTGTAGCAGTGACCTTTGAAATCTGGTATAAACTTGGCTCGTTTCCTTCAGATATTTTACCATACACTACGTGGTACATATTGGATATTTGTGACTGTACTTGTTTACCTTTAACGTTCTTATATTTTTTTCTTAACAAGCTGATAAAAGGTAGTTCGGGTGCCAAATCCCCTCGGGCAAAGTTAGACAAGCGTGTTTAGTTTTTATTTATTGTTTAATTCTTAAAATTCCAAACGATAATGACTGCTGAAAATTTAGACCTAGTTTTTTATGCTCCGATGACTCTGACTTTTCTTATACCAAGTTATATAAATTCGGCATTATAAGATAAATAAAAATAATCTACTAAAATTCGTTCTTAATTTTTTTACATTGCCATACGTAGTTATCCGGAAATCCATAACATATTCGCACTTCAAAGCGCAGAAAAAATTATTTGAATGATGTTATTTGGTAGTTTATGCAAATTCAATCATTCAAAATATATCTATCGATATTTTTGCCCCCAAAAACACATTTATTTCCTGAATTTCCACTTAATTTTGCAGTTTTAACGGATTATCGCTGAAATTAATCAATTGGCAATAAAATAAATGCGAATTGACCTATTTTGCTTTTAATAATAATTTTATTATTATCAACATTACGGTGAAGAGTTCTAAAATTGTATTACTGTCAGGAAAAGTGTAATTATTTTCTTTATTCGTAAACATAATTCTAATTCCAAACGCATGGAGTAAGATCATCTGCCAATAACCTTTCATACGTGTATGCGGTCAGAAGGCCCAATATAGAAATCAAAGTATAAATAAATTTAGAACAACGTGCAAAATGCGATAAGAAAACAATAGATAGAAAGAAGAGCAACAACATAATAGAGAACGAGAATGGCCTGATGAGATGATTCGATAGAAGTAAGGATAAACTGGTTAGAGGTGTTAGACTACACGTTTCTTATTTCGACAATCTGGAGTAACGTAATGAATTCTGCTGATTATTATTAGAAAAAAAAGTAATAATTTTATTTATATTCTCGATAATATTCAGCAGTAAGATAAATATTTCTTATACGCTACACTAATGCCGAATTGTTCGAGTTATGTAGGCGATTATGCCAACTGAAAACCTAATTTTGTGGAATAGTCGCTACATGTCTGTGAGGAAAAATATTTTGTTTTTTATGAGAAAAATAAATAAAATTTATCTGGATGAAAACAATAACATTAAACCTATTCGATTAAAACAAGGAAAATTGAAAGGAAAAGCTTTATGTCAAAAGGAATAAAAAAGTAAATCTTTAAAGAATTAGATTAGTATAACGCGAATCTAGAGAAATTTCTATTTTGGATAACAAGGAATAGGATAAAATTTATCACTAGATCAAGAAATATATTTATATATTGTTTATATTATGTGCAGTCGAGAAAAAACCATAAATACTGTAATTATCGTGAAAACAAAATAAAAATTATTGAAAAATATAAAAATAATCGTTTCAAGATTAAAAAAAATTAAATAATTTTACGAATTAAACAGAGTAAGTGTATTTATTTATATAATCTTGTTTCCTTCTATTTACTTTTCTTTGTATTTACAATAATTAGAATATATTTATCTTAATTAATTTGTTAATTAAATTTTTATAGTTATTTCTATTTTAGATCAATATTTTAACAAAAAGAAAAATACGTGAATAATTTAAATGCATAAAAATATTTTAAACGAATAAGGTAAACATAAAAATTGAAAGATAACTTACTTGTTAGTCGAATTCACGAAATATTATGTACTGAGTGGTTTATTCTAAGTAATGCTTTTGATAAATTTTCAGACTAAACAAAATGTGATGTTTATTAAACCATATAAACTTTATTTTATAATGTATATTAAATATTCATATATAAATATAAATTATTGATTTAAATTTAATGATTTAATGCTGTAAACAGGAATTATTTCGACTACTATAGCCATGTTAACTGTTATTAAATGATAGTTTTTGTCCAGGTGAATGGATAACGTAGTCATCAGCTTGAAGATAACCTTTTCTTGTTTAAACAAATAAAAATTCAGTGAATGGATTTGAAAAATTAACATTTGAAGAGTTGAAGTAATTATAAAACTACATGATACATTATATGGCCATTTAACTTAAGGGAAGTTTTCAAAATATTCATTTTCTCTAACATTCGAGATTTATTGAGTCTACAGTATACTAAAGTGGCTGTTCCTAAGTTTACATTAAATGAGCAAATAATTTATATAAAGATCCTATTTAATAATAAGTTCATTTAATAGCATATTTTCTCTTGTTAATTTGAAATATTGGCATTGCAAACGTGACGAAAAAATTTTGCACTTATATCCAATTTCATATTTTTTTTCCACTTTAGAAGTTAAAATAATAAGACATATATTGAGACCTTCATAACGAAAAATTGAGACTATCTATCGATTATATTGTACTTCAAGTTGAAAAATCTATATATTTTTTGTCATTTTAGCATTTTTCTAAGGTTTATCATTAAGTGATGTCACGCTTTTATGAGAGGCGGGTCTGATATTGTGTGAGAAAGAAGAAAGGGATGTTCGAAAAAAAATCTTAATTTTGACCAAATCATAAACATTTTAATTTTTCATACTGAAAATAATAGTAAAATTTAATGTATGTTTTAAAAACAAATACAGCACACCCACACACACACAAAAAAGACCTAAAATATTAAAATAGAAAAAAAAAGAATATTTTAGAAGAAGAAAGAAAGAATAGAATATTTAAAATATTAAATATTGTTTTTGAAAAGTTGATCAAATTTTGAAATATTTAAATAATATAGGCCTATATCTCCAATAATTTTTCCATTTCCCGACATCGCTGTTTTTTTCACGAATTACAAAAATATTTACCATGATGATAAAACTTTTCTAGGTTTGAAATTAGAAAAACTAAAACTTATTTCTTAGATTTTTGGAAGAAAGATTGTTAAAATTTTTCTTGGCAATTTATTTGCTGTTACTTATAAGAAAAAGCAATTTTCCTCTTAAAAAGAAGAAGAAAAAAGATTTCTTTGTGATGAAGTTATAAAGCTATACGTAGCATTCCGTGATAAAGAGGTAAATAAGGAATCGAAGTTCTAAAAATAGTACAACGTCATTTAAGGATGGCCCCAAGTGATGCTAAAGTTCGAACAAAATCTTATTATTTTTTATTTTAAAACTTTTTAATGACATTTACAATTAAAGCAAAAAATAATAATATGTTTTAAATTATAGAGGAAGAATTTTTCGGCAATATAAGATGTCATTAGTTTGTCATGTTGCATGCTCTACATGTCTATAAAACATTATACTTTAAAGTTTTAACCATCGACATGAATTTATTTTATTACAATTTTTTTAATTGTTTTACAATCTCGTCATCATAATATAATATTTGCATTAAGAGAAACGAATGATAAAAATAATTTTAAATAGAAAATTCCATAACAGAAAGATTTTTATCGCTCTTAACAATATGCAGTTCTATATAGATTAATAATAAAATTTTGGCTATTATTATTAGTTTCGGCTTCAAAAAATAAGCAAAAAATATTACTAGCTTTTAATTATCGTATAAATTGACATTTCATTAAAATTATCATCATCATAAAATGTTTAAAGTACAATAAATTTCAAAATCTAGAAATTTTTTTGCCATTCTAAAGTCACAAATAATAATTCTATTATTCATTTTACACAGTTCTATGAATTTTAAACAGAATTATTGTGAAACAAAGAACTTGTAGAATGTAAAAAAATGAAATTAATATTGGATGCAACTGACCTGTAAACAAATTTTGAAATGCAAGAATTAATATAGCAACTGAAATTGTTCGGTATGAACTGAAGAATGAAGATAAAAATATTCAAAAACGTTGTGCGGAGGACAGATTAAAAGAAAAATGAAACTAAAGATAACAAATTTCCTTATTCTGAATGAAAAATATATTTAATTAAAACTGAAATTCGATGGCATTATTTCTTAGTTGTTGTTATGAAAACATGTCATAAAGTTTGTAAGAGAATAAAGCAAATTTATAAGTCAAAATATCATATTCGTGGACAAAATAAAATTAATTTCCATACTTATTTATCATATAGATTCTTGCAAACAGAAAATATTAATTTTTATTATTATTATTTTTTATTGAATTCTATGATAGAGTCTACAATACATTTCTTTATAATAAAAGTCTCGAATGCTTATTAAAATTATTGTAAAAATAATTTAATAAAAGGAAAGTAGAAATGTGTTATTCGTAATATTCTATTCGCTTTCAATTATTATTCATCAGTCGTTAGATAACGAAGTTAGAAATCTTTTAACGGTTGCTTGACTCTAGTATGCATGTTTAAGAAGAGAAGATATATTCAATTTGTACGAGTGTCAGATCAATAAAAGAATAAATCTTTCAAATAGCATATTGGAAATTGTTTATCCGATAAACTGTTAAATACTAAAATTCCTAAATAAAAATAGATAAAAGTTGTTTGTCAATCCTTTTTAGGAATCAATAAAGAAGAAACTAGAACCAAAATATTGCATTACTCTATGAAGCTTATGAGTGATCATATTATTCACGTATTAATATAATTTATCACGATAAACATTTAAATTTTTTACATTAACATAACAATAATTAGATCACGATATGATAAAAATATTACCATCTTCGCCCATAACAATAACAAAAGTTTTCTTGTTTTCTTTTGCAAACGAATCCTTTATGCATTTTTTTTAGTCTCGAAGGAAGTTAAAATTAAAATTTTAGATATTTTTAGGTGCTACAATACTTGATTTCTTTATTTTTCGAGGTTTGGTATTATTTCCTGAAGCTATTTTAACATGCAGCACAAAATTTCAATACTTCAGCTTGACAAATTATTGTATCATCTTGTAATTCCTTCGGGAATAGTATAGTACTAGATTTCTTAACAATTAATAAAAAGAAATTCTTAATAGAGAAGAATGAATATATGAAAACTTCAATATTCTTTATTAATTCCTGAAATCTTCTTGGCGAATTTAAACTTGTTAGCATAAAATTGCTTCCATTCTTTCTGAATCATGGCTTTGGCAGGATAACAATAACTTATTTATTAAAGTTTGACAGATTGTAATATATCATATAAGATACCTCAAAGGGAAGTTTCTCAATACTACAATTACGACCACACCTTCCTTGCAAATTGATGGCTGACCTAAGTCGAAAACTATAGGAACCAACATTCGTTGAAGGAAATTTCTTTCGTTCTTCAATTACTTAACTCATTTGCCAAAATCTCCATCAGATCAACCAGAAAAGATCATTCTTCGGACTTCCATTTTAAAATGCGAGATCGAAAATAGTTCTTCTGTACTTTCTATTATATTTTCGGATCACTTTTAAGTCTTCTTTGAACTCAATACGAGTTTTTAATTTTGGGCATTTGTTTTCTCTCTCTTTCATTAAACTTATCGGCTAAGTTCTATCCTCTTTCTTTCAAGTAAAAGTTGCAAGAATGATTGTCTAACCTATCTTCCAACTTTTTTAAACAGGTCATCAATTTTCCCTTTCAACTTTTGCAGACAGGTCAGCCATATTCTCAGACTAGTCGTTAGTATTCAGTTATATAGCTTGTTAGACTGTCAGTCGCGAGTTATCTCAGTAATTCATCCATTCTTCTTTTTTACCGACAATAAACAATTCAGTTTTCCCAAAGCATTCTTTTCATTTTTTAACAAACAACTGATTCATCACATACAATGTATAAATAAAAACAAGAACTTCTGACCAAATTGAATTGCAGTATCACTACGGTTCCTCTTCTAAAAGATCTGTATTCTCGGTTGGATCCCATATTTCTCCTCCCGCTGCTTGGCACCCTCTTAGTGTTGATGTAACGAAAAGGGGGTCAATGGACCAAAAAAAGAAAGATTGCTGTAGGCGAGTATTGTTGAATATCCTTAACTCGAGGACCACCAAGGATGAAGAAAGGAATATTTTCAACGTTATATGATGCAAATTATAAGTGTAAAAATGGATAGTGTGTTATAAAATCGAGTTTCTCGCCGAATGCGGTTCAGCTTATGTTGAAGTACACTTATCTAACAACTAAAGAAAAATGTGGGTGCTCTCTTTAAAACTACTCTAGCTTTAGACAAACTACAGTATATAGGGCTAACCTATTGTTATCCTACCTACACAAACATCATGACTGATATTAATATAACTTCAAAAGCGGGTCAAATGATATCATCCAGATTGGTATATTTCGCAGAATGAAGAGGTTAAATGTCATAACTCTTTGCTTTTATCTGACATCATAGATCAAAGACGAGAATTGATATGACAACTTGTTTCTTTACACCGAACAGCGATAACATCTTGAATACTATTTTACTAGAAATAATTAATCAACGTTTATTTACAGTAGCTCACATGTAACAATGTCTGGGGCACCTTTAAAAACGTTAAAGATCAACAACAGTCGCTTTCGATTAATCATAAACCGAAAATTCCGTTTTAAAATTTTCATAAAATCCTACGCAAATTTAATTTGGTCGATTTTATATTTCGGTAAATAATTTTGTAATTAAAATTTAATAATATTAATCTCCGCTTTTAAAATCGAAATTTTCGTCGTAACAGATAATTAAACTTAAAAAAATTAAATTAAAAATATTTCTAACATTTATTACAGTATTTAAAAAAGTAATTTTTTTTAATATTTGAAAATTCAAACGATATCATTATATGAAAAAAATAATAATTCATGTCGTTAACTGTCGACAAATGGAAATTATAATTTTTATTTGTTCGTGTTGATTGACATTTATTTAACTGATTTCATCTAAAGCATCAAAAAAATAAAATATAAAACGGTTGACTAACCTATTTATAAAGATTATCCTTTTTTATTTTTTTGGTTTTTTTCCAGTGTAAAGTAAAAATCTCAAGAGTCAATAACATCTGCAAAAGCTATTATCATAAATAATTTCGCATTCAACTTCGAGTATGCTTAAGTAATAAATAAACTACTTAAGAGAGTGTTGCGAACTTGTAATTGTTTTTATTATTATTTAATTAATTAAATTAAATGCATCGTTAAATTAATTACAATTTGTGAAAAAAGAAAACAATTATCGAAAATTTCTGTAAACTAATTACGGAACCGTTTCCTGTTAAAGTTACGTTATCGTAAGAGTTTCTAAACCTTGTCTGTAAAAGTGCGACGATAGTTCTATAAACATGACATGAATTAATAGAGAACAAAAATAAAAAAAAAGAAATTTCGATAAGTGATGGAAGATTACTAAATTAGCATTTGACACGGTGCTGTTCGAGTCAATGGCTTTTTATTCAATTACGGTATTGTACTTCTCGAGTCCTATTTACAAAAAAAAAAAAAAAAAAAAAAAAAAAAAAAAAAATAAAAAAAATTTAAAAATTTAAAAAAAAAAAAAAAAAAAAAAAAAAATTATTAAGCATAAAATTTTTGCTTTTGGTTATTAAAATATATAAATATTATTTTTTTTGCTGTTAGCACTAAAATTTATTTCTGTATCTACAACGTAAAAAAAATGAAATTTTGTAGTTTACTCCTCTCGTTTCCACATAACAAACAGGTTGAGCTCTTTAAATTGCAAAATGTGTTTAAGTGTGATGTCTGGAATGACTAAAGAAAAAGTATTCCCCTTTAAGAACGTTTTACACTCGACTGCCTTATTCAAAAGTGTGAATGACATCTCGGACATTTGCTCATTACTTACACGCTTCACTGGGCATTATTCTATATGTGTTGTAAACGATAATTTCCTATTTTCGTTATGCTATTTTATAACATTCAAAAACTTAACATAATTATTTATGTTGATCTTATATCTAATCTGTATGTATGCATGTATATATATATAATTTTTTAGGGCATAGTTCTCAATGAGATTACTGTTCTGATTACAAAGAAGTGTTTAATGAATTATATATCACACAAGTATATAAATTCGCATACGAGTTTTAGTAATGTTTATTTTCGCGATTTAGGTCTTCGCCTGTAGGTCTAATAAAAATCATATTTTACTACTGAATAATTATCCTATTGAAATTAAGTTTGAATTAGGTTAATCTCGACTGGGAATTTTTTTCTTCTTTTTCTTCTTTACTTTTCTTTGAAGTTCTTTCAATGCTACGCAAACAGAAATTAAAATTCCGACGGTTGGCACAAGCAACGTTTGTATACTTTGTAAAACACAATGTGCTTCGATCATTTGGTGACGAAAGAGTAAAGTGATCACAAGTTTAAGTCTCTCCCGAAAACATTAGGGGTTCTTTTAAGGAGCTAGAATCCGAGACCTAGTAAACAGACCTAAATCAGTAGGTCACTGGACTGGGGTACATATAAGGATCACTTGCACTATTTTCCTTGTTATTATATACTTTGACTAGTCTGAATTATATTTTTCATACTTCTGAAAACGTAATTTAAATTGGGATATTCGTTTTTTTTTCGGTAATTAAATCCGTTAACATGTTATCCATTATCTATACCAATTTTAATATAAAATTTTTTAAGTGTTACCGTTTATTATTAATAATAATAATAAATGGCTAACACTTAAAAATCTAATATTAATCCTTCGATGCCGATTTTATTAAATTTTTAAGTGTTACCATTTATTAATATTATTATATCATTTTAATTTTCCAAATCATGCAGTAACTCACGTCATTCCTGAATAGAATGGAATTTTCTCATATGATTATGATGGAAATGCATGGATGATTAACAGCTGTCCACCTCTTAGTTTGTTGATGCCATTCAACATCACATTTCAGAATTACAGCGAAACACGAAAACGTACGGATGTTTTTTGAATATAAAACAGTTTGTGATATTTCTGTAAAACAAAAGCCGTTCCTTCAATACAGAACTTTCTTATTAAATGCATTAAAACTACATTAGTGATTATTACGACAAAAAAACCGATTTATTTTATATTCTATGAGATAATAAAAGTAAAAAAAAATGGTAGTCTAGACAGGTATTTCATAATCAAGGTAACATAGCACCCAAGGGCGATACAAAGTTTTGCTGAAACACCTTATTTGTTTAGCTGTATCGATAATTATGTTCATATAGGTGTAGGCTGAAAAAATATGGCTACTCTTCAGTTAGGCATGCATATGTGTTTTTGCAGAGAACTCATTCTCAGATAAAAACTGTCTAGACTACATAAATATAAATAAAAACAGCATGATTAAATATAATAAAAATTGATAAAATTCCATTTTTTACTTTAATAATTTTTATGTATATAAACGTGTTTATTAAATGCCTAATTATGATAAACGTAAAAAATTACTGTATAAATAATTACACTTCTTCGGACTACTGTATTTTGAAAATAATTTCAAAAAATAGTAAAAACATCTTAAAAATACTAATGAGATATTTTATAATTTATCATCATATTCTTTTTATATAAATTCATACAAAAGTTGGTGAAAAATAATTGGATTCTTTATAAAAATATTAAATATCTGATGAATAAAGTTCTATTTTATTGTATTCATCTGGTACTAATCATCTTTTAATTTAACCGAGATAAAACATTTTGTGAATACTTAAACTGTGGAATAAGTTTTCTAGCTGTTTAATATTTGCAACAAAATAATCTTAGCTCATTAGTGTTGTAAGAATTATCATTAGGATCACTCCTTCTTTTTGCTTTTTTTTAACATTCTTTTCTTACCTATTTATGAGGTACAGTTAAGGGGTAGCATGTCTGAAAATTGAAAACAAAATTCATCATCTTCTAAGAATAGAACCGATGTATGCCAGTTGTTTCAAATATTTTCTTTATTTATTATACTTTCTTCTAGTGAATGCAAAATATTATCGTGTTGCTTTCTGTTTTACATCACTTAATTAACGACACATCTTTTCCTTCTTTTTCTTTTTTACAAAATAATTTTACGAATTTTTGTGCTAAAATAATTTAATTTGAGGAATTTCTAATTATATATAGAAATAAAATTATTAAAAATCTGCTTTCGGTACTGATTAATGGTGTAATGATTTAAATTTAACTCCGTGCTGGAATAAAAATAAAATTGATAAATTATTACTATTTAAAAATATATAACATTTTATTTATTTTATTTAAATTTTAGAAGTTTTAATTAAATTTAAACAATCTTTGTACCTTTATCTACATTTATCATGTTAGGTTTGTTTGTAAAACACTTTATCTTGCCCATTATAAACATTTCATCTGTTAACTCAATATGTCTACATTTATGAAACGTAACAGTATATAATCTACGACTTCTAAGAATGAATAAATGAAACAGTTTCTACTTAAACACGATATTTTATATTTTCTTCACGGTAATTCTATATATAATCTTACATTACTTATATTAACAATAAGAGAAAATTATAATATATATTTTTTATTTATCAATATTGTATTTCTGTCGTACGAAACTCTTGCTTTTATTGTTGCAAAAGATGATAATTAAAGAATTCAGTTTGCAAGCTTACAGTATTCAAATTCTTAACAGTATTGTGTATCAGGGTAGCATCGGTGATGCGGGTATAACTTTTAATCGATCCTGCTAGTGATGCTCATTCTTAGGTCATTGACTAGCGCGTACATCTGTGTCGAAGATGCTGGCAACTGCACGCCTACAATTTTAAAAATGACCTAAAATGATGCATTACTACTTTATTTTTTTCGATCGAACACCGGTTTCAATTTTCTCACGACGTCTCCATTTTGTCAACATTTTATAATGAAATAATTTCGAGTTCTTTTTCCTAAGTATACGTATTTCTTTTTACAGATTTATATATACTGTGTTGCGTTACGACTGTTTTTCCTACCATTAGCAACTATTAATTTAATGCGGTTCTTACTTTTATTGCCGTTTTTTTATTATTAAAAATTTATCCGTGAAGGGTTGATAATATTTAAAGCAAAGTCATAAAGTTTTTGCGGTTTCCTTTTTGCATATTTTATGTTTCTGTCTAATCGATTCAGTACCAGGTGTAACCATCAATGAATTTAATGAAATTTGATTTTAATGTTTAAAGATTACCATTTTTAGATTGTAATTCTGATATATTTTTTTCTTTCTAAAAAAGGAAGAAAAATTGTTACGCTTTGATAGAATGAGATTTTTACGAAAACTTTTGTTTACTTCAAACTAAATATTTAATATATATATATATATCACACAACTGATAATAATAAAAAAACGATAAACGCGTTTTTAAATATAATTCACTTTTTATCAGACAAAGTTTGAATATTAAAATCAAGCACTTTATAAGAGATAAAGTCGAAAGAGCAATAAATTTAAACTCGCATCACGCAAATAGAAGTGCACGCCATTTAAATGAGATGTTGATCTCTTGATATTATTTTTTCCCCATTTTTCTAAACTCTAAATTCTTATAATCGTATTTAATTGTTTTGGGATCGTAAATTGGAATTAGCATAAATTATTTTTTAAATTCTATTGATAAATTTCACAATTATATTCTTATAAAAATATCCAATATATTTTTTTTTTTTCGTTTTTTTTTAACATTTACCCTGAAGACTGTATAGGAAGAAACTGTACGAAAATATTCAATTTTTCTTCCTATATTTCTTCCTTTTATCACGAATACCGTGTTATTTTCTTATCTCGAAAAACTTCCCCTATATTTTTCCTCCATCCGTTATGCATAAAGAGAATGCGGGTAATATGGCCTCAACTAACTTTAAATAACTTTTTTCTAGCTGATATAAGAATTATTTAGCTGCAGTTTATTGTAAAATTAAAAAGAATATTTATTATATTTATTAAAAACTCTACAGTACGATGTTTACTGCACGTCACTATACCGGTTAAATCCCAGAATTTTATCAGTTATCAATGCATTATATCTACACAACAATAAAACATCGTAAGTGTGTGAAAGTTTTCTGATATCTTCTCTTTCTTCGTTCATAAAATAGCAATCGTTAAATTAACGATCGTGTGGACGTAATCTTCTCGCTTAATAGATGTCTATAGTCGAGCTATCAAACATATATCGCCGTATGATGGATACTTTTATGAAATACTTCAAAGCGACCGTATTACCCGGTATGGTCACATTACTCTCATTCATCTTACTCCATTTTATAGCGAGTAATATTTCACAAATCCCTGGGATTATAAGAATTTTTATAAATGGCATTTCAGTTTAAAATTAATTTCGCAATATCAGTTTAAACAGCCTAACAGTTTATATCTTTCACATTTCTGCCGGAAAACCCTGTAAAATATTCGTTTATAACGCTAAATGACGTAAGAATTATATAAAAAAAATAATTCTACAAACCAAAATTAAGATTGTCATAATTTTAATGTCAATTAAGTGACATTTAAACAGTATATAATTTAATAATAGCCAAGATGCGTTATTCCACTGCACGTAAAATATTTATAAGATTTTATTCCCAAATTTCGCTTCTCATATTATAAATACTTGTTTAATTTTGCATCATTAAGAGAGATTTATTTATTGCTAAGTGATTAAACTTTCTACTCAAGAATTCACTTATGCTTGGTATCAAGGAAATTTCCCATTTTAGAAACGTATTGACGTCAATCGACTTTTAAGTAATTGGCTAATTTTAAACAAAACTTACCAATCGTGGTTAGTATTCAAACACTGAATTATATTTTTTTATATATAAAAATAAATATGCAAATTAATTTTAAATTTTATTAAAATTATTTTTTTTTTCCTATAGAATTTTTTAAAGTGCGTTAGTCGAATTAAATTACGAAAACGTAGACAACAAAAACAAACTAACCATTAAGCGTATTTAATTACGGTTTTAAGTATTTAATTTAAATGTGTTAATGATAACCAGTTTAACATTTTTTTTAATTGATAAACTTCATTTAACGGTTTTAAGCTTATTCTTCTTCACAATAGAACAATAAAGCTCTTAGATATTCATAACGACGAATACAAAAGCCCGTTTCATACGAAGGCTATGAAACTGCTATGAATTGCTGGTATTTAGACATTGATTACTTAATGCTTGAATGAAGTAAAAGACCATAAAGAACAACTAAGGCTCATTTCTTGTTCACTGACCCAAGTAAGTACAAATGAATTGTTTGGCCTCGAAGAAACAATGCTCACGTCCATTGTCCGAAAGCGTAATGTGTTAAAAAGAACTATCGGGGCGTCACCATGTACCATACTTGACCTATCTTTATTAATTATAAGTGCGAAAATTTATTATTTCGATTATAATAAAAACTCGAAGTAAAAATAAATTAATAATAAAAATAAATGTATCTACTTCGTGATTTCGAATTTAAAAAAAAAAAAAAAAAAAAACATTCAGTGTCCATTGGATAATAAGCTGTTTTGTATCAAATGCTGAGTAGATATACTTGATTTCTCAAGTGTTCTTCTAACTTTATCATTAAATAGAGTTTCTTACAATATTTTATTTTATTTTTTATATGAAATTTCTTAAATAGTTTTATTTGTTTTAAATTCTAATAGGAATATTTTATGAAGAGTAGATCTAGAAGAATTTTTTAATTGATAACTCGGGACGAAAAGTTACTCCATCTTAATGTTTAGCGAAAATATGTTGATCTAAATGATGATTTACTAACCGAATAATTTGAATTTAAAGGGCATGCATATGTGCTATTTACATATGTTACCATTACGCTTGTAATCTCAGAAACATGTGTTAAACAGACATTTTCAGAGCGATAGATCATCGCTAAGACTTTGTCTATATAGATATTTAGAAATGAGATGGACTTGTGGATATTTTAATGGAAATTTTGTAAAATATGTAAAAGTATTAAGTAAATTTTCACATTTATGAATCAAATGCATTATAAAGAAGAATTATGATATAGATGAAACTTTAGGTGTCGGATCTTTGTAAAGCTGTGTAATTTCTTTTTAGAGAATTACATTACTAACTGTCTCCATTTGCGATCAAGAGCTTCTATTGTCTATATTTATGAGTTTAATGTCCCAAGTTTTCGTTCTGTTTAGTAGATCCCGAGGAAGAGGGAAAATTTAATTTTCTTAAGAGTTGAAAGACATAAATCTGTATATCATTTTCCATCAAATATTATCGTTGTATCAGAAACATAATCTGTAATTCTGCATGCATATAATTAGACTATCCATCATATTTCCATATAAAGTATATGAGATATGAAGGAATAAATACTTGTTTAAGTAGAACACGGTACATTTATTTTACCTCTCTTTTTTGGTGTCTATGATAGCATCTATCTTCTCCATGTAGCATCCAAAATCACAAAACTGTATTTTCAGGACTATTGTTGTTTTGTAACAGTCACTTATACATACAGGAAAAATCATGATGAATAAACCCAGTTTTGGTTGATTTGCTTTTCTATAGTATCATATAGTTAATAATGATAATTATTGTGTTAAAGTAGTAGGAACAAACTATGCTTAGCTCAAAATTCTATATTTAATTAATTATTAACTCAATAGGTGTTGGCACTGTAGCCTTGATTCAAAAATTAATCATTAGAAAAATTTAATTCAGATTTTGTCCACTAGGGGAGGTTTGGCTGTAATATTTGGTTAATTTGAAAAGGTTATTCCCCTAATTAGTGTTTATTTGAGTATGTTATTTAACTTGAGCCAAGTCTATCTGTCCAGGTTTGCCAAGAGGGCCCGTGGTTATGTAAATAGCCTGACTGGGAGCGCTAGTTTTAGCTTTGTCCAATAAAGTCTCCATAGCAATCAATATATAAGCTTCTTGAAATGGAATTCTGCAGTAGGCCGCTGTAGTCTAACTGCTAAAGCGTTAGGGCACTATCCCAAAGCTCCTGGTTCAATTCTGGTGCTGTGGCAAAATTTTATTTCGGGAAAATTAATTAAAAAATTATAGTATAATTATTAATTACTAGATGGTGCCACCATAGTGCAAAATTCAAAATTTAATTAATTATTAGTTCAATAGATGGTGGCACCATAGCCTTGCTTCAAAAATTAATCGTTAGAAAAATTTCATTCAGTATTTGTCCACTAGGGGAGATTTGGCTGCAATATTTGGTTAATTCGAAAATTTATAAAAGATTAACTCATTGACTACCAAGCCTTAATAACTTTAATAATCCCTGAGTGCCAAACAGATTTATGTTAAGCTTAACAGACATTTTTATAAATTTAAACGCTTTTATTTATCTTACTTTTTACGCAATATTATTTATTTTTATAAATTATATTAATCAATATATTTAGTATTATCAGACAAATGAATGTTTCTTATTTTAATTATTTATGCCTAACATTATAGAAGTTCTATCTAATAATATATCATTTATCAAAATAATTTTAATTTAATCTATTTTATTAGTCTCTATTTGATAAAAATTATTTATACATAATGAAAAATAATTTATGTGTAAGTATATATTTATTAAAATGTTCATTTTTAATAGACTGTATTGATAAAATAATGAACACAAAAAAATTAAATATATCAGAAAAAAAAGATTTCTTTTGTTAAAATTAGAAAATAATATGTTTTAAGAATAAAAGGCAGTAATCATATTGCAATAAACTATAAACAATGAAAAATATCATCGAAAGAAAATCGTTCCAACTTCAAGAAACTATAGTTCGAAGTGGCAGCATTCAGGTTAAAATAAAAATTATTGAAACGAAGGAAAAACATATGAATAAATATATTTTATTAAACAAATGACAATATTTTAATAAATTTATATTATTTTTTAACTGTGAGGAAGTTAACTTTGACCTATCCTATTTTTATTTTATTAAGCACTCTATTATTTATTTATCATTATTTTGCTATATTCTAACATATTATATTTTAGTTTAAAAGTTAACTTGCTTCCCATGGTCTCCGTCTCCGTCGTTAGCAATCACGTGATACGGAATCGGAACCGTCCTCTGGAAGAGCTGTCCCGGGTAATGACGTCATCTTATCTAACTAAATTTACCACTGGTCCGATATGCGAATGTAAGAATAATCCATGTCGATGTTTTGTTTGGTATATAAATTAATTGTAAAGAAGATGACATGAATGAATTACTCTGTAGCTAATAACTTTAAACTGTTAATAAGAGTATGTAAAAAGCAACACGGGACTGTACGTCACTCGGATAGAAAAGACGAGGTGGTGTTATCAACGAGAGGTGTTATCTTGACGTAAAATTGGCGAAAGTGACATTTGAGTTTCTTGTAAAGATCGACGATTGTTTGAAGTTTGTATCGGAGGTGGAGGTAGTAGACTTTATTCTTGTAAAGATCGACGATTGAAGTTTGTATCGGAGGTGGAGGTAGTAGACTTTAAGTCTACTACCTCCACCTCCAATACAAACTTAAGGTTCTTTCCTTTTGTGGATAATTGATTGTTGATATTTGAATTGGATTAAATAAGTTTTGTTGTTTATTTGATTGTTGCTTTATTATCGTTTCAATAAAGCATTTATTAACACTTTTGTAAGTTTTTAGTGTCTAATAAATTTATATTTTTTTATTATCGAACTTGTTTGAGATTTTCTTCAATTTATTAGCATAAGTTTCTAACATCGTTTTGTTCGTTCTAATTCTAACACCTAATCGGTACTTTTGGTTATAAGTTCCGATTTCCGTTTTCGTTTCGTCGATTAGATGTTACGTTATTGTTAGATTGTTTTGTAGTTAATTATATTTAAGTTAGAACTTAGAAAAGACCTGCTCAGGCAGAACTCTGGAATTTGCAGAGTTGCTAACTGTTAGGATTAGTTATAATTAATAGTATTGCATTCGTTCAAATTTGCGACTTTGCATAACTAGTTATACTACATATGTTAATTGATAAAAATTTGCATAACATTTCATTTTTTATCAATAATTTTATAAAATATGATTTGATTTTCTTTATTTATAGCTTATTTTATTCATAAGGCTTGCCACTATCAAAAAATAACAAATATTTCATTGGATGGCTAGGATTTAAAAAAAAATCATGTTTTCTTCAATCTCATATAATGAACAAAAAGTTGTGAAAGAAATAATTCAGAAAAAAATTTTTAAAATATTAGAATAATGATAAAAATGTAATGAACTGTAAAATTTTCAAAAAATTTTTAATTAAAATTAAGCAATATTTCACAGTATTAATTTTTTGCATATTAGTCAGGTTTATTTTGAAATAGCTCACAGATTAAATATGAGCTGATTAATGGCTGATAGACTATATCAATAATAAACGTTCAATTAGACTGCACCAAACACAAACTACAAGAAATATTACTCAAGAGCCCTTTAGCAGTCAAAAGATTTTTATTCAGTAACATTTTCAATGCTCTTGGTGCATTCCTCAGCTGTTACAATCTGACTAACCCTGCTATACTAGAGCAAGAGTTAGGTCTAGTGTAGCAGGGTTAGTCAGATAGTAACAGCTGAGGAAGACATCAAGAGCATTGAAAATGTTACTGAATAAAAATCTTTTGACTGCTAAATGGCTCTTAAGTAATATTTCTTGTAGACTATATCCATATCATTGCTTTTCTTTACAGAAGAGAAAAACTCCTGCTAAAATACTATTGTTACTTTTTATATATTTCATTTTATTTAATTTACTGTATTTTTATGTTACATCTCTTTTATAAATAAATTATAATAATATTGCTTACTTACTTGTTATACCTGCAGAAATCTTTATTGTAACATTCTTTTGTCTATTAAAATTCTCATCAACTATTTAAAAAAATTTCAAAACATCAATAATTATACTATCTAATAAATTTTTATTAATTTTTTGTTCTTGGGTAGTAACTTATTTCCTAATTGCTCAAAAGTATAAAAAATGTCTATTAGACCAGGACAGTAATATTTTTAAATTTATCTGTTTTCTAGAGTATTTCAGATGGATTCAGTGCTATGTAAACTTGAAGTAACTTCTGGAACTTTCCAGAAATCTGCAGAACTTGATAGAACTTTCCAATAATAAATAGTAGTATAAATACCTTAGCCTTAACTATAAACAACTGAGTTCTGTTGCTTCTAATAACACAAGAAATCACAACAAGCACTTGAAATAGGATAAATACACTAGTGAATATTATATATATCTAATAATAAATTAGTGTTTTTATCCTGCTTCAAATGCTTGTTGTGATTTCTTGTACCTTAGCCTTAAATCCACAATTCAGTTTAGTTCCAGCTGCCTAACTGGATCTGCATTTTCCTGAAATGCTATCAAGACACTGCAAGCATCTGGCAGAAGTATCTTGCAATGTCTGTGGCCAATTTATCAAGATGAGCAATAAAGTATTTCATAGAAACATCTGCTAAAATATGTGAGTCTTATAAGGCATATTTCAACATGCCTCTCTATAATCAAAATATCACTGTCTTGGTCACAAAAGCAAAATTTGTTGGGGGATAATAGCTATTTTCTGTACTTTTTAGGTATAAACAATCAGGAAATAACACTAACTACCAAGGAAAAAAATGCTCTTAAATAGTTTTATTAAATTATTACATGAAAATTAATTATGATTTAAATATACTGTATTAAGAAAAATATTATTAAAACAATTTTAATTAAAATAAATTTTTTTTCAGTGATAGGTTTTCATTTATATTTATGTAAAAATAAATTTATTATACATTATAGTATATCATATACAGGCAGTCCCCAACTTATATAAGTCATTGTTCTGTGAAATGCTATGTAAATCGAATCTATATATGTTGGAACATATACAGATTCCTAAACAACTAACACAGAGACAGGGGACAAAAAAATAAATGGAACATTGTTCATTTTAACTGTGTTCCCTCCAGCTGGATGGGTACATGTAGGTATGAAAATTTATAGCACATTCCAATACTCCCAATAATTATGTGCCTATCACACATTGATATGATAAACATCTATTATTTAATCAAAATTGTAATTGAATATTATTGACATATTATTGCTTTGATGTTCCATCCTTATAATCTATACTCACTGATTGATAAAACAATGTAAATTAATCTTAAGAAAAGACTTTGTTAATATATCTACCAGTTGATTTTTGGCAGGCACGAATTTAACATCAATAGAACATTCATAGTATTTTTCATGTATAAAGTGATATCACACATTATGTATTTAATTCTTTTATGAAATTCTTTTGTCTGACAGAAAGCATTTTGATTGGCTATATGCAATATGATAGGATCTCCTACTGGCTCATTAACTTCTAACAATAGGCACAGCCACATTGCTTCTTTCACCACACAAGGCAGCAAAATATTCAGCTTCTGTTGTTGAGAGAGATAGTTCATTGTTGTAGGTTCATCAAGATGACTGGAGCATTATTTAGTATAAAAATGTATCTGATATAGAGTGTTGTGTGTCTATATTGTCTGCATAGTCAGCAATGGCAAAACTGATAAGAAATTTGGACTTCTTTCCTCTGTGGTACTTGAAAACAGATTGGCAGTATCTTTCAGATATTTTACAATTCTTTTTACATTTCAATGTTCAAGAACATAGTTTGAAAGATTTAAACTGACTAAATATATGATATCTGGTCAGCTTACAATTGCTGTAAACATCAGACAATCTATTTCATTTTGTTATGGTAATTTTCTTTATTAAATATATTTGATGAGTGCTCATCTAGATGAACATGCAACAGCTACTGCCTTAGAATCTTCAAAATTAAATATTTTGACTAATATCTGTATATAATTTGTTTGATGAAAAAAGACTGACTCTTTTACTTTTATAATTTCCATTCCAACAAAATATTTTCAGTTCTGTTACTATTATTTTGAAATTTTTCTTATATTCACTTAATTCATTTATTATATCATGCAAGACATTTTACTTCAGTGCTACAATAAGACCATCAATGTATCAAAAATTATAATACAATAATTTTTGAAAGAGGAGGAGTAGTGAATGTGGAATTGCATCTTGCCTTAATGTGTCAGCTGTCAGAGAGGAGTTTCGAAGATGGTACTCCATTTCCTGGCCTGACATCTAAATGCCATCAATGCATTATTTCTTTATGTAAATGATGCGTTTGTATAAATGTCATCTGTTTTATCTGGTCATCAGTTCCACCTATCTTCATAATGTGGTAGTCAACATGTATCATTATGTATAATTATTGTATGTTTTGTTGTTATATTTTTTGTTTGTGGAGGACTAAATAATCCTCTAACATTGTTCTACTTGGATCAAATGATTATTCACTTAATAAAGTGACTAATAAATGTCTCAACTTACTTCTACCACTTTGGTTACTTTTTGTTTTCCATTGAATTCCTGATTACAGACCAGACAGCTAGGGGAACTGTATATGGCATATTACTATCATTGCAAACTTTTAGATTGAATCAATCAAATCAATAGGCAAAATGGGTTTGGTATCCTAGTCTCACACATCGTAAAGTTAGAACAATTAATAAAAATGATTATACAACTGTTATATTAGCATTCTGTAATCATATAGAATGCTAATTTAAACAGGAAAAAAAAAAACTATACACTGCCTATACTATATAGGAAAATTAACACTTTAGCACTCAGGCAGGTTTAGAAAAAACACATAAAAAGTAACTTTTTATAAAGCAGTAGCGCTTTCGACTTTTTATTAAAAATCCTCTTCAGCTTTTTATGTTTTTTTTCTAAACCTGCCTAAGTGCTAAAGTGTTAATTTTCCTAGAATGCTAATTATATAGAATTTAAGTTTTAAATTTTAATTAAAAATTCAGCAACTATAAATAGCAATAACTACTGTATATACTTATTATAAGCCAACCGCCAACTTCAGAGTTTGAAAATCAGTAAAAATACAAAACCCATGTACAAGCTGATCTTCAACTTCAAGTGTTAGAACAATAAGATATTCATTAAAATAGATTAGTAATTTCTTTTATATTATTCTAAATCCTATTCACTATTGGAATAAATAAAACTACTTAGGACAAAATAGTAGAATTATGGACTGAAATGTTGCAATGTGATGCAACATCAAGAAAAAGATCAATGGAGAGCAGAACACAATTGCATTACATCCAGTCATATTTCTCTATAACACAATTTTATTGAAATGTTTGTTCAGCAAAAAATATCAATGAAATATTAAAATTTTTCATCATTCTTATATCTCAATAAAAAATATTTAACAAAGTTAAAACAATAAAAAGAAATCAGAATCAAATCACACAATGGAAATTTTATGCAACTGATCCAAGTGGAAAGTTGATCAGCACATATACAATTATCAGAAGTGCAAATCTGATATCCAAAATCAGCTGAAAAATAATCATTCTGTATTTTCTAACAGGGCTTGACAAATTTCAAAAAGTTAAGTAAACAATTGGCTACCACTGCAAATTTCATGGTAGCCAACTCAAAAGTGTGACTTATGCATTGGTAAAACCAGGTAAAGTATATCGTTAAAATCAAATTGAAATTTTTTGGGCCTATTAATATACAATTCTTATTGGCTTCCTTTATAAGGGAGCTTTGATTGGCTACCGTTATAACTTTATTTTATAATGTAATCTTATAACGGGAAGCTTCCGTTATGCTTAGGACATTATGGGAGCTGTAAGGTTATAACAGGTCTTTTTATAACAGAAAATACCATTGCGCAAACTCGCTAATATGTATATATGTTATGTATATTTAACAACGTGATATTTACTTGTAAACTTTAGAAAAAAATGGATGTTTACATTAATACGCTGACAGTGTGTCGCCGATATTGTATGTAATAGGACGCACTCTACTCTGAGTCAGTCGTCTGTCTAGTCTTGTCTTGTCTATGTTACCTGAAAATTACTGGTATAATAAAGTGATGTTATAATTTTATATAAGAAATGTGTCTTTATTAAGAGAGCACACAACAATATAAAAATACCATGATATTAATGCAGAAAATATCCAATTTAGTTTGATTTATAGCCATTCATTTAGTTTGATAATGCCATGACATTAATGAAGAAAATATCCAATTTATACTTTTAATTTATTTCCAAAATTTTTCTTCTTAAATTTCAATAACATTCAGTAAACACAATATGCTTTAATGTTTAAATTTTTTTCTTTTCATAAAATAATTCTTAATTTATAAAAACAAAACTTTAATGAAAAAAGTTAATCTTTTTAAATATAAATATTAATTTCAATTGAACAGTTTCATTTATCTATTTTTTTTTTTAAATTAAATAAAAATTTCCAGCCTTGTTTATAAAACATTCATATTGCTATAATTTTGTACTTCATTTTATAATATAAAATTATTGTAATTTATGTGAATTGATTTAAGAGTCTTAAATAATGAGTAAAATTTAGTTAGGGAAGCTTGTATACTATTAAGGAACACTGTGGGAATATCCAAGAAGTAATGTAACCCTATTAAATCAATAAAATAAAGTGGATTCTCTATTTTATGAACATCTATGGACCCCCAAAAAAGTTTGTAAAATCAAAAGTTCATAAATGGGAATGGCATTAATTAACATTAGAGACTTTTTGGAATCAGTTAAATAGTATGTAAAAATGTGTAGTTGGTAAATTGGAGCTTTGTAAAAACACATTAGTTTTAATCATATTCTAATAAAAAAATATTAAAGAATAAGCAATTCAATAAGATAAACTATTTAATCAAAAATGGTTATCCATACTGTCTGCCAAAGTTTGGTATGTGAATAGTTAGAAACATTTTTGATTAGTTTATCATACTGGAGTACTTTTACAAGATAAGATAAACAATTTAATCAAAAATGGTTATCCATACTGTCTGCCAGAGTTTGGTATGTGAATAGTTAGAAACATTTTTGATTAGTTTATCATACTGGAGTACTTTTTGATTTAGATTTTATGATAAAGAAGTCTTATATTATTCATATGATTAATAATTTTTAATTATTCAGATTTAAAAATTGAAATATTTATTTTCATAAAACAGAAATTTCCATTTTTAAATGTTTTAGGATATGATCCCGAAGAATTAAGGAGTTCAAGAACAGGTGTTTTTGTTGGAGTATGTACTTCTGAAAGTAATGATTTCTATGCTGGAGATATAGCAGATGTCAATGGTTATGCATTAACAGGATGTTCTTTCTCAATGTTTGCTAATCGTATTTCCTTTACATTTAACTTCACAGGTAAAGTACAAGCTTATATTACAAATTAGTTTGAATTTAGATTTCATACCTTAATAAAATATTTTAATTTTATTAGGTTTATTAAAATTCAATTGACAATAGTAAAGATATTTGGTTTGTTAAAATAAATCTGAATTTAATCATTCAAAAAAATGAAAGTTTCAGGGAAAATTGACAAGTGTAAGATATAAGCAAAAAAATGTTATAAAATATTTTAACAGTTCTGTATTTTTGAAAAATTATATTAATAACACATACAGTAAAACAAAACCTTAATTAAAAAAACTATTGGTCAGGAATTATTTAATAACAACAAAAAAAATTTAAATATCAAAATGAATGAATAAAATTTAATAGAGCTAATGTAAGAAAATAAAATTTTTGAATTTATTCATATATTTTGATTATTCTTGCTTTGCCTCATTTATTATTATGTAATTAAGATTAATCTATATTAAGATAATGAGAGAAATATATAGGTTGTTAGGAATATATTCAATTTGTATTATAAATATTTTAAGTATTATTCATAAAAAATTATAAATTATCATCAAGGATAAATTCAACAAATAGCTAAATCATCTTGCAACTAATTTTTAAATTTAGAATAATTAATTATCAAATTTTAAATTAAATAACAGTTGATAGAAGCTTTAATTAAAAATTTTGGATTATTCTAAATAATCCAAATAGTAAATTAGAGCTTATTCTAAATTCAAAAATTATTTGCAAGATGATTTGGTTAGAATTATTGATCTATTCATTGATTTGAATTTCTCATTGATAAGTATTTATTCATATAATCAAAACAGTTATGTACTTATAATCCTGTTTTTTAAATATTCTTAGAAATAATATGTATATAAAAATGTCATGATATTAATGAGGAAAATATCCAATTTAGTCTGATTAATAGCATACTTTTGATTTATTCCCAAAATTTTTCTTCTTAAATTTCAATAACATTCAGTAAACACAATATATTTTGATGTTGAAATTTCTTCTTTTCATAAAATAATTCTTACTTAATTTATAAAAGCAAAACTTTAATCAACAAAAGTATAATTTTTCAAATTGCCATTAAAATACCTCATGAAAAAATTTAATCTTTTTAAATACAAATATTAATTTAAATTGAACAGTTTCATTTTATTTATTTTTCTTAATTAAATATAACTTTTTTATTGAAAAATGTGAAATTTTAAGTTTGTCTCAAATAAATAAAATAAAAAATTTAATAAATATTTCTCCAGAATGTTCTTAGCTGAGATTTCTCACATAAGCAGTTTTGCTAGAATTTTGAATATTTTGCTTTAATTTTGAATACAATTTGAATTTTTAGTACATGAAATTCTTGTTTTATGAGTTTCTGCTTAACAAGTTCTGGATTTCAAGTTTTTTTTTCAAATATGAAGTATTTTACATTTAATTTTATAAAATTTAATTTACTTTATAGAACAGTAAAAATATTGCAAATTAATTATTTAATAATTATAATTATATTAAAACAGGACCAAGTTTTGCTATGGATACAGCTTGTTCATCAAGTCTTTTTGCAATGCAACAAGCAGTTCTAGCAATGAGAAGCAATCAATGTGATGCTGCAATTGTAGCAGGATGCAATATTTGTATTCGACCAGCTACCTCATTACATTTCTTCAAATTAAATATGTTATCTGTAGATGGAACTTGTAAAGCATTTGATGCATCCGGTAAGATAAATGAATTTTAATTGAAAAATTTATTATTAAAAATAAATTGAATGTGTAACTAAAGTTTCCCTGAAATTTTATAGCAAATGGATATTGCCGATCAGAGACAATAGGTGTTGCATTTTTACAACGTGAAAGTAAAGCAAGGAGAATATATGCTGTTGTTTCTCATGTTAAAACAAATACTGATGGAGCAAAATCTGAAGGTCTTAAATAATTGCTTGTGTTAAGCTTTTATTTTTCAATAAATGTTTTTAAATTTATATATTTCATTTATGTAAATTAATTAAAACTATTAATTAAATATAGGAATAACATTCCCATCGGAAATACAACAGAGAGATCTAATGAAAGCTGTATATGAAGAATGTCAAGTCGATCCATTAAAAGTATGTTATGTTGAAGCTCATGGAACTGGTACAAAGGCTGGTGATCCTGTAGAAATATCTGCTATTTCAAGTATTTTCTGTAAAGGAAGAGATAAACCTCTTCTTATTGGATCTGTAAAAGCTAGCATTGGTCATGCAGAACCTGCTTCAGGTTAGTTATTTGATAATTTTGAAACATTAAATTCAGAAAGTTTTGTATTCTTGATATTTTATTTTTTCACTTTCAAATCAGTTTTTAATGTTCTTAAATATTTTTTGAATTAAGAAATAAAATATTTTCATGAAGTATGTTTTAAAATTAGTATAAGAAACTTAATAAAAAAATCAAAAGTATCAGTGTCATGGCAATCTTTCTTGGGAATAAATATGGTTGATGTGAAAGCATACCAAAAATGCAGTGTGATTGAATTGATAAATCTTAAATACTCAAAATTATCTAAAATACATAAATTACTGATCAGAAACATTTAAGTTCGCTATATTTTCATTAAAATAAACTAATGATATGTGCATTAGTGACAGCCATGTTTATTTGTTAAAAAAGATTGATATACACATTCCTGATCTTATTTATGAAATGCTCAGTGCATTAATAATTTTGAACTTATTTAAATATGAACATTTACATACATTCACATATTTTTAACAATATATTCAAGAAAAAATATGCATTTTTAGAAATAAACGTGGCACATCCAGCCACTACCATAGGACACAATATTAGCATAAAGATAATGCAATAGCACTGCTTCATATATTTTCAATCATATCTGTGCAGTATCTAATATTTAAATATTTACAAAAATACTAATTTATGTATTGCCATACTTATCCACATTTTTTTAACAAAAAAAATCAAAAGTATCAGCGTCATGGCAATCTTTCTTGGGAATAAATATGGTAGAGTGAATAAATATGGTTGATGTGAAAGCATACCAAAAATGCAGTGTGATTGAATTGATAAATCTTATTATCTTGTTGAAAATTATTCACTTTTTGTTTGGTTCATGTATAAGCCAACCCCCTTCTTCAGAAAATTTTTTAGGAAAAATCCTCAGCTTATATACAAGTATATATAATCAGGGGCAGATATAGGCATGGTCTTTATGGGGTGCAGCCCAGGGCCCTGTTCAATCAAAGGACCTCCTTCGTGGTCAAAAAATAAAAATAAAAAACAATTTAAATTAAAAATTCAAGAAAAAATAAATTATATAAAATTTTTTCGTATCTAGATAAAGTTAAAATTGTTGGTTTGCACACTATTGAATTTGAATAAAATATCAAATATCAATGTTTTAAATCACAGTAAATAGTAAATACGGCCGTGTCGGTAGTTGGAAAAAATTGAAATATACTTTGTCATTTGTCAATTATGCAAATAACGTGGCAATGTCAGAATGGGAGTGCAAATCTAGCTCCTCTAAAGTGTGTTAGTTTAGCATAGCTCTCACTGTTAGATTAATTTGGGTTAATTTATTAGGCCCCAAACAATGTTAGCCCAGGGCCCCCAAAGTTAACTGTCTGCCTCTGTATATAATATATATCTTTCATTCACAAAGATAATTCAAATGTTTTCAGTTTATATAAACCATATCCAAGAATATTTAATTGGAATATAGAATACATTTAAATGTATACAAAATAACTTTTATATTCTAAAATAACAATATTAATGGAATTACAAAATTAAAAAACTCTTTAAAAATATTCCGGTTTTAAGACTTATCTATTCAAAATTCTAAAACATTCTAATTTGTTACAAAGATTTTAAATTTCATAAATATTAACTACAATAATAATGTAAATAAAATAATAAGGAATAAGTATAGATGTTCCTTGTGGCAGCTAAGTCAAACTTTATCAGAGATTTTTCTATTTGCTTTCATAGTATAGAACCAAGCATTTGAAAGGGTCTCTGAGGATTGCACATTAATAATAATGTCTCCTATATATAACAGCAATATTCTATTTTTCCAAATTTGGAAAGATAGAATATTGCTGTTATATTTATTCTAGAATTTTCTTGGTGTAAAAGTCTCTAGTTGAAATTTGTTAAAGTTTTATATACCTGATAAGGATGCAGTATGCACCGAAAACGTTTGTATATATTTTAATAAATATTTAATGAAAAACTATACTGCTAAAAGAGCTTAATTTAATTAGTCATTATATGAAGTTTTAAGCAGTTTATTATGGATAATAATCATATATAAATATGCATTTGCTTAAGATTTATTCAAGTAATTGTCTTTCCGGATATATATATATACATACTACTTATAAAACTAGTTATTATAATTCATAAAATTTTACTGTCATTCTCAATATAAAATCTTTTTTCAATTTAAACTTCAAAATAATCACATTTATGCAAATAAAATTTCATTCTTGTTCTCGACAGGAATATATAAAAAAACTCTATATATAGTTTATATATAATATATGGCAGCAAACAAATACGATATATTTATATTAGCATATTAGAATAAAAAAAATAAATTTGTAAATATCATATTCATAATTACCAATACTCAAAATTTAAAAATGATATTAGAACGTGTTATCTATTTATTCTATTTGTAACTAGAAAGTCTGCCTAGATTGAAATAGTTAGCAGCGATTAGTCTTTTCAGTTCAGAGCACTGTAATCGACCTATCTCATTAACATGTTATCTATTTATTCTATTTGTAACTAGAAAGTCTGCCTAGATTGAAATAGTCAGCAGCGATTAGTCTTTTCAGTTCAGAGCACTGTAATCGACCTATCTCATTTGTATACCTCATCTCTATTCTTAGTCAGAATGGATTCGTCCATTTTTAGCTTCCACTATGCAGATTCGAACTGACAGACTTTATAATTGATCAACTTCCGGTAAGGTCAGCCCCTGCGAAGCTAGTGACTAACTTTTTAAAAAGAACTGTACAGTTAATTCCAAAAAGATGTTCACCTGCTTCGTAGTAATAAAGTCTTCAATTCGAACCTGCATCATAGAAGCTAAAACTGGATTGTCCATTCTGACTAAAAATAGGGGTGAAGTATACAACTGAGATGGGTTGATTACAGCAATTTGAACTGAAAAGACTAATTGCTGCTCACTATTTCAAGTAAGGCAAAGTTTCTAGTTATGAATCAAATAAATATATAACATTCTCTAATACCATTTTTTAAATTTTGAATTACAACAGTTCAGCTCTTTGAGCAGGAAGTAAAATACACCTTTATCTCAACAGTAAACTTGTTTCTAATTTAGCGGGCTTCGCGGGCTCGCGGACCTCACAATTCAATAAATACCATCTTGCAAATAAATCATCTTGAAATTAATTTTAAATTTAGAATAATTAATTATCAAATTTTAAATTAAATAACATTGATAAAAGCTTTAATTTAAAATTTTGGATTATTCTAAATAATTCAAAATTTAAATTACAGCTTATTCTAAATTTAAAAATTATTTGCAAAATGATTTGGCTAAAATTACTGTACTGATCTATTGATTGAATTGGATCTTGATAAGTATTTATTCATAAAATCAAAACAGTTATGTACTTATAACCCTGTTTTTTAAATATCCCTAGAAATAGCATGTATATAAAAATTATGTGGCATTAATGAGGAAAATATCTGATTTGATTTGATTTATAGCAGTGCTTCTCAAAGTATGGGTCACGACCCCATTTGCAGTCGTATAACAAAATTTGGGGTTGCAGAAATTTCAGAAAATATTTTTAATTCATATTCCTAGTTTATATACCTCTATACCCAGGATTGCGAAAATATTTTCTCGAATCAGAGGAGTCACCAAGTGGAGAAGTTTGAGAAGCGCTGATATATAGAATACTCTTGATTTATTCCTAAAATTTTTCTTCTTAAATTTTAATAACATTCAATAAACACAATATATTTTGATGCTTAAATTTCTTCTTTTCATAAAATTATTCTTACTTAATTCATAAGTGCAAACTTTAATGAACCAAATTATCTCTTTTCAAATTGTCATTAATGTAGCTCATGAGAAAAGTTAATCTTTTTAAATACAAATATTAATTTAAATTGAATGTTTTCATTTATCTATTTTTTTAAATTAAATATAACATTTTTATTGCAAAATGTGAAATTTGTTATTTCTATTAAATTTTTTATATTATTTGGGACTATTTCTCCAGAATGTTTAGATCAAGGGTTTCACAGACAAGAGGTTCACTGAAATTTTGGATACTTTATATAAAATTTACTATATCGTTTAAAAAATAACAATAAATAATAAATTGTTTTGTATTCAGAATTATAATACAGGTAGTTCTTGTTTTATGGATTTCTGCTTACATGTGGTGGATTGCAACTTTTTTTTCAAATCTGTAAAATAATTTTAAAAAATTTATTTTACAGATTAGCAAAAATATTACAAAATAATTATTTGCTAATTATATCATTTATCTTAAAACAGGACCAAGTTTTGCTATGGATACAGCTTGTTCATCAAGTCTTTTTGCAATGCAAATTTGAAATTTTAAGTTATTTCTATTAAATATTTTTATGCTGGTATGGGACTATTTCTTCAAAATGTTCAGACCTGGGATTTCTCAAATAAGAGGTATCTCTGCATTTTTGGATATTTTATTTAAAATTTACTATAATATTTAAAAAATAACAATAAATAAATAAATTACTTTGCATTCAAAATTATAATACAGTTAGTTCTTGAGTTTTGAGTTTCTGCTTAACAATTTCTTTTTTTTTCAAATATGAGGTATTTTACATTTAATTTTATAAAATTTAATTCACTTTATATATTAGCAAAAATATTGCAAACTAATTATCTGATAATTATATTATTTTAAAATAGGACCAAGTTTTGCTATGGATACAGCTTGTTCATCAAGTCTTTTTGCAATGCAACAAGCAGTTCTAGCAATGAGAAGCAATCAATGTGATGCTGCAATTGTAGCAGGATGCAATATTTGTATTCGACCAGCTACCTCATTACATTTCTTCAAATTAAATATGTTATCTGTAGATGGAACTTGTAAAGCATTTGATGCATCTGGTAAGATGAATAAATTTCATTCAAAAATTTATTATTATTTAAAAATAAACTGAATGTGAAAATAAAGTTTCCTTAAAAATTTTATAGCAAATGGATATTGCCGATCAGAGACAATAGGTGTTGCATTTTTACAACGTAATTACTTCAAATTAAATATGTTATCTGCAGATGGATCTTGTAAAACATTTGATGCATCTGGTAAGATGAATAAACTTTAATTGAAAAATTTACTATTATTTAAAAATAAATTGAATGTAAAGTAAAGTTTCCATATATTTTATAGCAAATGGGATTTGCCGATCGGAGACAATAGGCGTTGCATTTTTACAACGTGAAAGTAAAGCAAGGAGAATATATGCCATTGTTTCTCATGTTAAAACAAATACTGATGGTGCAAAATCTGAAGGTTTTAAATAATTGCTTGTGTTAACTTTTTATTTTTCATTTAAATGTTTTTAAATTTATATATTTCATTTATATAGAATAATCAAAATTAATTAAAAAATTTAGGAATAACATTCCCATCTGAAATGCAACAGAGAGAATTATTGAAAGCTGTATATGAAGAATGTCAAATTGATCCTTTAAAAGTATGTTATATTGAAGCTCATGGAACTGGTACAAAGGCTGGTGATCCTGTAGAAATATCTGCTATTTCAAATTTGAAGAATGTCAAATCGATCCATTAAAAGTATGTTATGTTGAAGCTCATGGAACTGGTACTAAGGCTGGTGATCCTATAGAAATATCTGCTATTTCAAGTATTTTCTGTAAAGGAAGAGATAAACCTCTTCTTATTGGATCTGTAAAAACTAACATTGGTCATGCTGAACCTGCTTCAGGTTAGCTATTAGATAATTTTAATTATTAAATTCAGAAAATTTTGTATTCTTGATGTTTTCTTTTTTTACAATCAAATCAATTTTTAATGTTTTTAAAATATTTTCTGAATTAAAAGAAATAAAATATTTTCATGAAGTATGTTTTAAAATTAGTATAAGAAACTTAATAAAAAATATAATAAAAGAAAAAAATACTGTAGCTTTTTTATTTTAGGTATTGGTGCATTGGCAAAACTTACCATGGCATTAGATACTGGAATCGTTCCTCCAAATATACATTATCACTCTCCTAACCCTGATATTGTTCCATTAGTAGAAGGTAAAGTTCAAGTTGTTTTGGAACCAACTCCTCTTGAAACAGAATATGTTGCTTTAAATAGTTTTGGATTTGGAGGAGTCAATGTACATGCTTTACTGAAAGCTAATCCTTGTCCACCTAAATATGAAGAAATAATATTACCACAATTAGTATTAACTTGTGACAGAGCAGAAGGTGGTGTTTCCTCTCTATTGGATTATATTGAGAACACTAAAGTGCCACTTGAAACGTATGGTTTTATACAAAATGTATCAAAACGCTCATCAATGACATATAGAGGATATACTTTGTTGAAAGAAGGGCCTAAGAAAATTTCAAGTGATATAAAAGTAAGAGATTTTTAAAATATATTTAAAATATGATTTTATTAACTGAATTTAAATTTAATAGAAAATTTTATTTTTATAGAAAATAACATCAGAGAAACGACCAGTATGGTTTGTATTTTCTGGTATGGGAACTCAGTGGCCTGGAATGGGTAAAGATCTTCTTAAACTAAAATCATTTGCTAAATCCATTAAATATGTAGAAGAAATATTGAAACCTCATGGAATTGATTTAATGCATATATTAACAAAGTCAGAAAGTGAAAACACTAATAAAAGAGAAGTTATATCTTCCCTTGTTTCCATTGCTGCAATTCAAGTAAGCTGAATGAAAAAAAAGATTTGAATATGTCACTTATTATTTACTACTAATTTATTCACTTACTTATCCAGGTAGCATTAGTGGATACATTAAAAGAATTGGATATAATTCCAGATGGCATTGTTGGTCATTCTACAGGAGAACTTGGATGTGCATATGCAGATGGTTGTTTTAATGCTGAACAAATGATTTTATCAGCTTATTGGAGAGCAAAATGTATAAAAGAAGCAAACTTAATTGCTGGTTCTATGGCAGCAGTCGGTAATTAATCAGTTTCTCAAAGGAATTTATATTTAAAAATAATACTTAAAAGCTCTTTAGCAGTTAAAAGATTTTAATCAGAAACTTTTTCAATGCACTTGGCACCTTTCTCAGTTGCATCTTGCTGTAGCAGCTGAAGAAGGCACCAAGTGTGTTGAAAACATTTCTGATTAAAGTTTTTGACTGCTAAAGGGCATTGCATTTTACTTTATCACTTAAATACTTTTCTTTAATTATAAAAGAATTAATTTGAAAAAAAATGTTGAAAAATACGTATCTTTTTATAAAAAAAAAAAAAATTGTTTAGCAATTATAACTGACAAATTTGATTTATAATTAATACCTAAAATATAGGAGAAGATGGGGAACAGTAAGAGAGAAAAATTATAGCAAGCCATTTTTTGAATATTTACAGCTTCATTTTCATTTCATTGCTTTACTATCCATCCAGCTTAGCCGCGACCATCGACACAAGTATGCGTGCACCAACTGAATGAGTCCAGTGACAAAATAGGGACGACAACTTCGCACAAGATAACTGAAGTTGAATGGAAGTTTATTGTAATGTAAAATGCTAGATGATTAAACAAACCTAATAAACTTGCCAAATTTAACTCTTGAGACACAGAACAGAAATTTTAATTCAAAATAATTTTAGAATAATTATGTAAATTACTAAGCCAATTGTAAGTTTGTGCTAAATCATTAGTTTCGATGCTGGAAATAGTATATTTAACAGAACTTAATATAATATTAATTCAATATTCTTTAATCTAATAAAATACTCCGGTAATCATTATATACATCCAGAATAAAAAAATAACGATATATTTTTTTAGTAAATATTTTACCTTTAATTAATAACCATTTCATCCCACTCTGAATCAGTTGTTGAATCACTGTCAGTTAATGAAATACAGAGTGGTTCACACACTTCTTATATAATTGCGTCTTTATCCCAGTAAGCTGCTTCTATTTTAATTACATGCTCACAATATTTACGCTAGTTTTCAACAGATATGCTGTTTATAGAGAGAAATTTGTCAAGATCATCAATTCTAGGAATAGGATGATGGATGATCAGGTCTCAAAATGGCATTTAACATACAAAAATCGCAAACCAATCTTGACTTTAATTAAAACATTGCCATTTTCTGCTTCTCTATCACAAACTTCAATTATATTATGTAAAATTTTTTTTGTCCCACTTCAAAAGGCTTTCTTGCGACTTGTGCTAGCCATCACAAATAGAAAAAGGTAATTGAATATATTAAGATGACAAATAACAGAAATGTGCAAAGAAAAATAAATTGAAACCAAAACCATCCTACCCGTCATTATACTGACTGTAACTCTCCCTTTTGTGTTTGGACTCATCCACCTTAGCTAGGCATGGCTTTCATGGATGGACAATAGTATCATACAATCATATCTTTATTGACTACTAGCAATATTTGGATAAAAGAAATAAACTGCAAATACAAGCATTTTATTTTGCAAAAAATCTTCCATGTCTCACTGTGCCCCAAGCAAATGGAGTATACTGAGACAAAAGCCATTACTGTTTCTTTTAGACATTTTGTGTGATTTACTAATTTTAAATCATAGTTGTGTAAATAGTTAACAAGTAATTTTTCTTTTTCCTCAGAGAAAATCTTTTTCCACATCATATCTTGGTCTCATTCTTGCATGTGGATCTGTTTTAAATTTTGGATACTGAAATGCTAGATTCATTTTTTACATTGTTTTTTTTCACTCATCCCTTCCTCTATCACCATGTGAACTGCTTCTTGCATGTTTTTATCAGAAAAAGTGCCAATAACTGTCTTCCTATTTCGATTTTGAGGCATGTTTTCAACTGCAAGAAAATTATGGTATATTAAATTTAATGCTGGGGAAATTTATGCTTCTGCCAAATTGTTTGTTTAAAATTAAATTTTTTCCAAATGTTTGAATCTAGAATTGGCAAAAATATTATTGGGGACAGTTCCACTATTATCCAACAGTGAGTCAAGTCAAATCAAGTCTTTATGGGGTCTGTCTTTAACAGACCCCATAAAGACTTGAATTGTCATTTTGGAAAATGCTGTTTATATATTCCAGATAGAAAATTACAACAACTGGCAAAATAAGTATATCATTCATTGTCAGAGACAGATTTGCAGTTTTAGGGGCCTTAGGACAAGCAAGGCTTTGGGGCCTCTAAAAATTCAAATCAGCTACGTCTAATTTTAAAGGCCCCTTATAACTTATAAGGAACTTTTAAAATTTTACTTTAAAATTTTCAGCTTACTTTAACATTTTACTTAACCTATTACAATGAAAAGTAATGTCTATTTAGCTATCTGCAATCATAAATTTCCATAAAATCACGATGATACAATCTTCCAAATTTAAGAGCACATTCAGGATTGTCATGGAGATTGAAGCCAAATATGGTCAAAATCCATTTGAGGGTTGAGATATTTTGAGACTTAACAAAAATATACTTGTTTTAATCCTTAAGATTTTGGTTTGAATATTAGTGTGGTTTGGTTCTGATTGCTGAGGACAATCTAAGTTTGAACTATTAAGATTCTAAAGGCAATAATTCTGAAACTTTAAAGATCACAGCATGTTGTTACAGGACTCAAAAATTATACTGTCATTATTACATTATTATATCATTCTGCACTCATTATCAACTAATTCAAACTTATTTTGTACACAATATCACTATAATGGGGATGTTTAGATATAGATATACATTTACAATGTCTTGATAACATAACAAATATATATATATATAACAATAGTAATATCACCACTATATAATAGTGGATAAGATTACCTGTATATACAAATAGAGAAAAACTGTATGTCAGAAATGCTCAGTCGGTGCAGAGCAACTAAACTAGTAATGATATATTCCACTGAATATTTTATTCTTCAGTCATTTTTTGGCAATTAATTTATATATTTAAATACAATTCATTTCTAATCATGTACCAATACTAAACTAAAATTATAACACAGTTGTAAATCTAAATTGTATAATTAAATTTCATATTCCCTTTTATTTTTTATTTTTTGTAAGGGTTAACATGGGAAGAAACTAAAAAAAGATGTCCTGAAGGGGTATTTCCAGTCTGCCACAATTCTGAAGACACAATAACTGTCAGTGGTCCTTCTATTAAAATTTCTGCTTTTGTCAAGCAAATGCAAGCTGAAAATATATTTATACGAGAAGTGGACAGCTATGGCTATGCTTTTCACAGTTGTTATGTTAACCCTGCAGCACCTAGATTACAAAGAGCTTTGGAAAAAGTAAATGTTTGTTTTTAAAAGATTAATTATAAAAATTAAATTTTCAATGTATCAAATGTCTTTATAGATTATTCCTAATCCCCTTTGTTGCCATTGCTGCAATTCAAGTAAGTTGAATAAAAAACAAATTTATTGTCAGTAATTATACTGAAAAATAATTTATTCACTTATTTATCCAGGTAGCATTAGTGGATACATTAAAAGAATTGGATATAGTTCCTGATGGCATTGTTGGTCATTCTGTAGGAGAACTTGGATGTGCATACGCAGATGGTTGTTTTAATGCTGAACAAATGATTTTATCAGCTTATTGGAGAGGAAAATGTGTAGAAGAAGCAAACTTAATTGCTGGTTCTATGGCTGCAGTTGGTAAGTAAACAGTTTCTCAAATGAATTATATTTACTGCTAAATTCCAGTTTCTCCTATATTGATGTGAAATAAGATTGAAAGAAAAGATAATTAAGTATAAACAAACATTAATTTTCATTTCTTTTATATTATTTTATATAAAGTATTTAAAAAAATTTTTAATATAGTGATTACTTAGAATAATTTAATTTTTCATCGACAAAGAGTTTGAACATTAGAAGATACATTTAGCTTATGCTTGTAGCAAACATTTCTTTCTCTGTATTCTAAAAAATTTCTTAAATGCTTTTTCTATAATTACAAAAAATTAATTTGAAAAAATGTTTAAAAATAGTCTCTTTTTATAAAAAAAAGTAAATAAATGTTTGTAAAGTTATAATTAATTGATTTTGATTTTGTAATTATTATCCTAAAATATATATATTTATATATATATAACTATATAAAACTGAAAAAATACAGCTCATAAGTATCATATTTCAAAGTTTAAAACATTAATGAAGTCTTTCTCTGTTTTGTTTTCTTTTTAACACTAGCATTTGTGTTATTTACTGAATATAAGAATTGTGTAAAAATCATACTAGAATTTTTTCTTTTTTTGATTACAAAAAATTTTAAAATTTTTCATATATAATAATGATGGTTATTTTTTATTAATTACATTCATGTTTATTTTGCTTCAGTAAGTGAAATGAAGCAAAATAAACATAAATGTAATAAATAAAAAATAACCAACATTATTAATATGAAAAGAATTAAAAATACATGAATTTTTGAATTTTGAAAAATAGTGATTTAATTGAAATTATTCATCATCATCATCATCATCATCATCATCATCATCATTAATATTTTTAATTACAATATGATTAAAAATAAATAATAAGTAATCCAGTAAGATAAACTGTTTAATAAAAAATGATTTTGGCTATCCACATAGTCTGCCAGAGTTTGGTATGTGAATAACCAGAAACAGTTTTGATTAAACAGTTTATCATACTGAAATACTTTTTGATTTAGATTTTACAATAACAAGTCTTATATTATTAAAATTATTATATTAATAATTTTTAATTATTCAGATTTAGAAATTGAAATATTTATTTGCATAAAATAAAACTTTCTATTTTAAATATTTTAGGATATGATCCTGAAGAATTAAGGAGTTCAAGAACAGGTGTTTTTGTTGGAGTATGTGATTCTGAAAGTAATGATTTTTATGCTAAAGATATAGCTGATATCAATGGTTATTCAGTAACAGGATGTTCTTTATCAATGTTTGCTAATCGTATATCCTTTACATTTAACTTCAGAGGTAAAATGCAAGCTTTATCACAGAGTGGTTTAAATATAGATTTCACAGCTTAATAAAATATTTTAATTTTATTGGGTTTATTAAAATTTAATTGGCAACAGTAAAATATATAATCCTAATCTAGCCAAACTTCCCCCAGGGAAGTTTGGCTACTTTCCCCTGGGGGAAGTTTGACTAGATTAGGATTATTTGAATCACGTAAATCCTCTAGTTTAATGGATTTTGATTAGTAAAAATATATAATTAGTTAAAATAAATCTGAGTTCAATCATTCGAAAAAATGAATGTTTAAATAACAAATAAAGAGCACTAATGGCAGTAGTGTTCATTATTCGTTATTGTATTAGTGTTACAGGCAGTTGATATCTTGTTTTATTTGAATGTTTCAATGAAAACTAACAAGTGATCCTTTAAGATATAAGGAAAAAATGTTGAAATAATTTGTAACAATTCCTTATTTTCGAAAAGATATATTAATACAGATAGTCCTTCACTTTTGTACATATTTAAATTTTTATTGATATCTGTTCTAAAAATGTGCATACTTCATTGTAGCTACTCTCCCCTCTCATGCTACAATGTGTATTGTCAATGTATCTGTTTTGGTGTAAAATACGTATTTCAAATGTTGTTAATATTGTAAAATAAATATTTTAAAAATACATTACCATGTTTTTTTTTACAATGCTATACCTTCATACATTTCAACTTTCATACACATTTCTGGAATCAATTAAATAAAATTTAATAAAGTAAAAAAAGTCAGACTACCTGTAACACACACACTATAAATAAAATCTTAATAAACAAAAACTGTTGGTCAGAAATTATTTAATAATAATAATAACAGTAAATTTTAATATCAAAATGAATAAAATTTAATAAAGGTGATGTAAGAAAATAAAATTTTTGAATTCATTCATGTATTTTGATTATTCATGCTGTGCTTTATTTATTATTAAGTAACTAAGCTTATACTATATTAGAATAAAGTTAGAAATACATGTATTGTTAGGAATATTTTCATTTGTATTATAAATATTTTAGGTATTATTCATAAAAAAATTACAAATTCTCATCAAGGATAAATTCAATAAATAGCTAAATCATCTTGCTAATAATTTATTAATTTAGAATAATTAATTATCAAATTTTAAATTAAATAACAGTTGATAGAAGCTTTAATTTAAAAATTTAGATTATTCTAAATAATTCAAAATTAAAATTAAAGCTTATTCTAAATTCAAAAATTATTTTAAAGATAATTTGGCTAGAAATAGTTGATCTATGCACTGATTGAATTTGTCCTTGATAAGTATTTATTTATAAAATCAAAGCAGTTATGTACTTTTAATCCTATTTTTTAAGTATTCTTATAAATAATATGTATATAAAAATGCCATGACATTACTGAGAAAAATATCCAATTTATTTTGATTCATAGTATAGATAGTCCTTGAGTTACAATGACTCAGTCCTTGAGTTATGATGATCCATACTTGTGATAATTCTCTTCTACGATGGCCAAAAATTATTACTAAATTTTTTTAATTTAACTTCACTGACTGCATATACATACATATATCACTTTGCTTTTGTATACACATTGCAGCATCACCATTAGTCAAATAAGCAAAACCTTTCAACAATATGCAATAGCCAGTTCTATGATTCACCCACTTCTAATTTATCACAGCTTTTGGCAATTAGTTGCTAATCAGCAGTCAGTGTTCATTTCTCTCATTGCAAATTTTTATCTTCTCATAATCCTATCATGTCCAATAAGAGAAATAATACTACTTATTGATAAAAAAATTTCTTAAATTTTTCTTTCTTAATTTTGTATTTATATATTTAATTGTACATCTGCTAATAAATAATTCATAAACGTTTATGCAAACTTTTTTAAAAGTTTATGCTTATGTAATTTTTAACCATTCTAAATCAAATAGAAAACTAATCTATGAAAATATTAAAACAAAAATCGAACAAATCAAGAATTAAATAAGTCCTCAACTTATGTCCGAATTGACTCACAACAGAAATGTTTGAATAGCACCCATCATAAGTCGAGAACTACCAGTATATTCTTAATTTATTCCTAAAATTTTTCATCTTAAATTTCAATAACATTAGTAAACACAATTTTCTTTAATGTTCAAATTTCTTCTTTTCATAAAATAATTCTTAATTCATAAAAGCAAAACTTTAATGAAAAAATTAATCATTTTTCAAATTGTCATTAAAATAGCTCATGAGAAAAATTAATTCTTTTAAATATGAATATTAATTTCAATTGAATGTTTTCATTTATCTATTTTTTTTTATTAATTACATGTAACATTTTTTTAGAATGTTCAGACTTGGGATTTCTCAGATAAGAGATTTCCCTGGAATTCTGAATCTTTATTTAAAATTTACTATAATATTTAAAAAACAGCAAAATAAATAAATTGCTTCATATTCAAAATTATAATACAGATAGTTCTTGTTTTATGAGTTTCTGCTTAATGATTTCTTTTTTTTTTCAAATATGAAGTATTCGCTTTCGATTCACTGTTTTGGTTTCGATTTGGCGGTTGATTTGATGATGGTTTGAGATGCAATCCTGGTAAGTTATTAATTTAGATGATGAACAATGATGTAAAAAATATGAAAATAAATATTTCTTAAACAGTTAGTATTGTTATTCATCATGAGGTTGGCTAATGGCAGGAATCTCACACAGCAAGAACCAATTACCATATTTTAAATATAGTTAATACTTTGATTAGTGCGAGAAATTCATAGAACCCATTATTTGCACTAATCAAGGCCTACCTGTGTAATTTTAATTTAAAAACAATTGAATTATATATTTATTAATTAATATATAATTTTTGCTCCCAAATCAAATTTTGAAATTTAATTTTTTATTTAAAGTTATTTGATCTTGAATTGATACATTTTTGAAGTTCTTACTAAAAATAGTTAATGAGGATTCCATAATGTTATATTTATAATATAAAAGGATTCTGTGGCCAAATGAAATTGAAAAATGCTGGTTTAGATATATTTAATTGTATAAATAAAAAAATATTTAATTCTTATAGATATTTTTATTTACATATTTTTAAATTTTTGACAGGTTGCTAAAGCTGCATTTCAATTCAAAAATGATCCATTGGATGCTGCTCTATTTTATTTGGCTATGAAAAAGAAAAATGTGGTTTGGGGTCTGTTTAGGTGAGAATATTAATTTAAAAGAAAAAATAAAATAATAATAATAATATAATTAGTATATAATTTTAATGATAAATTAATTTAAATATTAATTACTAATAGTTCTAAGCGTTATTTGACCATGCGTATTAAGCGTAAGAGTGTGTATTAACCTGAAGATGACTGTAATTAGACGAAAACGTTTGTTATAATTAAAAGAGTTTTAAGATGTCTCTACTGCTAATAGTGCATTAAAGTGCGATTATATTTTTATAATTTATTATTAATAAGTTGATATAATATACAATATTTGTTTTATTTCTCATAAAATTCTAGTTTTCTTAAACAATTAATAGATATAAATATTATAGTTTAGATAATTTTGTACAAACTGCTTAATGTATATGTAAAAATAAGTTAAGTTAGTTATTTTAACTTTATATTTGATAATTTTAAAGAGGGCTTCTAGTTACAGTATATACAAATTTTCTCTGGTCAGATACCATTAAATTAAGATAAGACTTAAAAATAATTTTAATGAATTCTAGTAATACAATGTTACATTAAGAAATAACTATATAAACAAAATCAAAACATGCAATCTAGCAACTAACTAGCCATCTCAGCAACTTACAAATCAGGATTTGTAAGTTGCTGAGGATGGCTTAGTAAAGCCGAAAGTTCTTCAATTTTATTAAAATTTATTTCCACTTATGATATGTGCTGTGTCATTCATGTTGAAATAATTTTATATTCATTTGTTACTATTGCTGTTGGGATCACCATTTATAAGGTTCTTTCTGATTTATTTCTGTTAATTTTGAAGCATACGTCATCTTACATATTTTACTAATAATCTTTAAACATTTCTTTTTTTATTACTATGCTGATGGTAATAAATGATGGTATTATGCTGATTAGTAATATGACTATAAACAACTGAGTTCCGCTGCTTCTACTCTTGTGCTAGCCATCACAAACAGAAAAAGGTAAGCGAAAACACTAAGATGACAAATAACAGAAATATGCAAAGAACAGTCAGAAATTTAAAATTCATTAAAAATAATAATAACCAACTAAAGATCTTATAAACTGTGATACGTGTGTGTCAATGATATAAGTTTGTTTAAATTTTTTTTCCTCTTCATTGCTGTTAAACAATGGAGAAAAAATTTCAATATATTTTATACATTGAAATAATCTATATAAAATTTGTATGTTTTATCATTTTTCTTTTCATTTAAAGTTTAAAAACCATTAGGATTATGATATATTGTTTAACATCAATATAGGCATATTCATTTGGCTCTTCTCTTAGACTCAAGTTTCTTTGTGTGTTATAACATTTAAATGACACTAGATGGCGCTAAGCATTAAAGCAAAGTGTAATATATGGATTACATATATAATTTCTACAGTTTTTAGAGAATATAAAAAACTTTTTTAAATATGGATTCTATATAAATTAATTACATTTTAATACTCGGATAAACCACTTAATTTATTATAATTTATAAACAATGAATCATATATGATTCATTGCTTATTGAGAAGAAATTCAGTTTTCATAATCAATTAAAAAAGTTACTAAATTCTATTAATTTCTTGAATAAGAAATTCATAAAATATTTATAAGAAAAACATTTATTTGAATTTTAAGTAATTTTTAAATTTTGGTGTTGATAATGAGAATTATCCAAAATTATTATATACAATATGTTATAATCAACCAAACATGATAAAAATATCATAAATTACTATAAATATATATTATAGCTTGTGTTTGTTTATAAAATTTAATAATTGAAATATAGTTATAAATTAATTTATGAACAAAATTAATTTCCATTCAGGATTGAGCTAGCAAAATTTAGGATAACATTTTTAATTTCATATAGTTAATTTGATAGCATTCTATAGTCTATTTCTTTAAATTATATTAAATTGATTGAATAAATAATTAATAACTGTGTTTTCTGGATTAATTTATACTAAAAGTATTTAATAATTATTTAATATTTATTTTGTGACTTGAAAATTGCTTTAAATTAATATTTTGGATTAGAAAACTTATTTTTCAAATCAATTCTTTATATTTAGAGTAGATTAGGTTGAGTAGGAAAGTAAATAGATATGCTTAGTATCATAACTAACAATTATGTATACAGCTGTAATGATGATACAGCTGATTAGTGCGGTTAATAAATCCTTGACATACACTGCATATATCAAAACCGCACTAATCAAACTAAAAAATCAATGGGAATAATTATAATGAATCTTGGAAAATATCAAAATTATAAAAATGTATTTTTTTTTCCTCTCTCAAAATGTATCTATATTGCATTACATGTACTTTAAATCATTGAGGAATATGTATAGGTATTTAAAAATTTATAGTAAGAATTAAAATTTATTTTTTACAAAAAAATTATTTTTTTACAAAATTGCATAAATTTTGTAAAAAATAATTGCAGGTCCGTAAACATCGAGTACTGGAGAGGATGAGGATGGGTGCATTCCAAACCTCAACAGCAAGTCATCAGTGATTAGTCTCTTATGATGTCAGAAATAACTTAACATCAGTTAAGTTATTTCTGACGTCGTTTGTTTCTGGAAGACTTGCTGATTGTAAGTGATAAGACAGTGATTAACATGATGATGAAGAAAGCAATAATGAATGTTATAACTTCAATAGCGTTATTAGAAAGCACTAAAATTTATTTGCCTATAAACAGCAACGATGATAATGATTTGTTACTCTAACTTAAAATCTTATCATCTAGTAGGAACTACTTTTCTGTGATGTTGGATAAATGGTGTCAACTGGTGTCAGCACACTCACCACCTATAGACTGGGATGACCATGTTGAGCATATGATGAGCTCAACACTGATTGGCTTGTTGAGTTTTGGAACGGTTTGCTGAGATTTTTTACTCATCACTGATTAATCTGCTGAGGTTTGGAATGCACCTGATCTGAAGGCAAGGCTAGCTATATAATATTGTAATGGCTATTATTAGATAGTTGCCATTCACGCTCAATTTATTAATAAATAAAATTACGAACAAATTTGAAATATAAAAATTAGATGACGAAAGTCGTAATATTAACAGAATTAAAATAAATAAATTAAAGCACTACAATTTGTTTATTTATCATGTAGACTACAATTCCCAAGATTCAGTTGCAAACGCTTCAGAGGTGTTTGCAAAAAAAAAATCACACTTGTTGAAGTGCACTAATCAAATCTGGTACCACATATATCAAGGGACAGTCTCAAATTATTTTTGTGCACTAATCAAAACCGCATTATTCAAACCTGCACTAATCAATGGATTCCTGTATTCTTTAAGACTAACAAGAGTGGATATATATACAGAATTAAAAGCATTTTGAAAAAAATATAATCAATTAGACCAATATTTAGTAAGTTCTAATGTTCATGGTTCTTTAATTACTTGCAGTATCATATGGATGTGATCAAAATGTTTATAATAATATTATAATTCTTTTCACTTTTCTTCTTAAATATAATTAATGAAAATCCAACAGCTCAATCAAGTGAAAAAACAGCACAAAATTTTGTGCTGTTTTTTCACTTGATTGAACTGTTGGATTTTCATTAATTATATTTGGATGTGATCATTTATGCAAAATTTACTTCAAATCATTTTTAAGTGGGAGACAAGAATTTAAGTAAATACTGATGTAATTATGTTAAATTCTTATTATGTATATATGAATTTCTTTCATATCAAGTATTATTACATGAAATATTTCCTCAAAATATATAAACTTTTTTTTATTATATCAGTAATATTGAAATCATATTGATCATTTTTGCAGATTCATCTTCTTATGGGTCCCAATAACAAATAAATTTTATACATATCAAAAAAAAAAAAATTGTGTAACTTATTATAACAGACAGACAAAAGACAAGCCTATTTCATACACACTTCTATTTCATTGAAATAAAGGAATATGAATTAAATTAAAAAAAAGATAGATATATTGGAATGAAAAGATTAAAAAATAGATTTGCTACATTTGATGGTCAATGCAATCATGAGAAGTTGCTTATGAACACAAAAATTTTTCTTTGGAACTCTACAGGTATATTTCTTGTGGTTGAATTGTTTTGTAAATAATTCTTCTAAATATTATATTTTTATAGCTTCCATATCTTCAAAATATTTATAATAATACTATAATTTCTTTTCACTTTTCTTAAGAAGAAACTTTAAATACTAAACCAACCTCAAGGGAACTTTAATCCAAATAATCCTGATTAATCTGCCTTAATTAATCCCTTGATTTATAACGGAATTTTAATGATTTTGAAATAATTTAAACTAATTTTAGCGCCATCTCGTAATTAGAATTATTATTATTTTATTAAATCAATGAGTGGCGCCATCTATTAACTAATAATTAAATTAGAATTTTTAACTAAATTATCTGAAGAAAAAATCTGCCTCGGCCTGGGATCGAACCGGGGACCTTTGGGCTAACGTCCCAACATCATAACCGCTAGACCACCGAGGCCAAGCGGATTAATTCTTCAGACAGTTATATTAATTTAGAGGTAATTCTTTTGATTAACTGTATCGGACTCTGCCGATAAATCTACTTATTCTTAAGAAGAAAAGTGAAAAGAAATTATAGTATTATTATAAACATTTTAAGTAAGCTGTTGGATTTTCATTAGTTATATTCCATATCTTCTTTTAAAATGTTTATATAATACCATCCTTTACAGGGTGATATTTCAAATTTCATAATTTTTAATAGCATATACAATTATTATTCTCAGTACTGAAGAAAGCCATTCTCATTGTTAATGCATATGATTTTTTGTCATTTATTTTTGTTTTCAATTATAGTATAACTTTATAATAAAATTTTCATATTGTTTTGAGTATTTAATTTAAAATAGCAATTTAGTATCAATTAATTTTTAAAAAATTATTATTATTTTCTTTCTTTCTTGGCACTACATTATCAGTAAATAAATTTATTTGGACCAATTAATGTGCTGGCTTGATTAGCATTAGCAATTGTGCTCAAGATTCCCATCTCGAAAATCTTGAGATTTATAAGAAAATTTCATTTCCAATTCTCGAGAATTTTTAATTACTATTATTTCAAGATTCCAAATTCTCGAGAAAAATTCTTATAAATCTTGAGAATTAAAAAAATTCTGCAAATTCATATCCTAAAAATTTCATAGTGATACATCAATTATTTTGGCCCTGCGATGTCTTCAAGTCAATAAACTAAGCAAATAAGTTATATGGTTTATTTGTGTCGGATCTACTAACTTTATATTTCAAAAAGAAAATTATCTGAATTTAATCACAAAATAATACTTAAAACAGGCATATAAACCTAAATAATACTTGATTAATAAATTGTATAAAAATCATTCATTTTAGTTGCTATTTTAAGCATTTCTGTTACTGTCAGAGACATAGCTACGAGTGGGCCCAGGTGGGCCATGGCCCATGCATTGAAAGTTCTGGCCCATGTGCTGGCCCACCCTGAATATATTACCCGAAATGTAAAATTGAAAACTGCAAGAGTTCAACTCCACATAACCCAAGACGCCTTGAGTTTTGCAAAAATGAAAATTTACAACCGAATAGATTAAACTCCTCATAATCCAAGAAGCCTTATATTCTGTAAAAATTAAAATAAAAAACCACAAGTATAATTTAAGCCCACATAATTTCACGCTAAATAGCGATAAAAAAAATTTTATTTACAAGCCACGAAGAATACGTCCTTTGCATATTTTACGCAGTACTTAATTAATGTAATTAGCTGGAAAGAATAAATAAAGTTTCAAAATACTGATAAATATAAGTATTTATTTGATATCAGCTGAATACAAAATTAGGCGGTGATTTTTACTTAATGATGCAAAATGATCGATTACTTTATCCAAATCGAGAGATTTTGTGATTTTTCTCTCGAACATGATTGCTAAATTGCTTAACCGATCATCAAGCATTCTGTTACGTAAATACAATTTAATAAAGTGCGTACAGGATAATGTTCTTTCACATCGGTGTGGCCCATCCTTGGCCCACTCAAAAAAAAATGCTGATTACGTCACTGGTTACTGTAGACCTGTCTTGTTATGCCATAGGCAAATTTGTGATGTTTACATAACAAAGTCAAAACAAATATCTGGTTTTTATTCATTTAGCGGTTCATCAGAGTAACAATTACATCTAATTACATCTAATGATATCTATGGTAAATAGGAAATATAGTATAGTGTGATCTGATATAGTGTATCAGAGGATATGAGTGAATAGGTAGCCCTCAATCATTCTTCAAAACTCCCATCTTCACTCAATGGTCATGCCTACAGAGCTCTCTTATAAAATTACATAGTCAAAATAAAAGGGTCCTAGACCTTTCCTAAGAGGTGACGTGTATCTGTTGGTTTAGAACAGGGGTGGGCAACCTTTTTTTTGTAGGGAGCCGTATAGAAAAATTTATGGTGGGCCACAGGCCAAAACAAAAACAATTGATATAGAATTTTTTTAAAAAAGAGAAGGTACAGATATGTAAGTATACATAGCGTTATTTAAAAAAAGAACCACGAGCCAAAACAAAAACAATTGATAATAATAGTATTTATTTAAAAAAGAGAGCATTGGTATTAGATATAATAAATACAGATATGTAAGTACATAGCATTGGTATTAGATATAATAAAATAATGTGGCTGATGTAAGTATACATAGCGTTGGTATTACATATAATAAAATAATGTGAATAAGTATACATAGCGTTGGTATTAGATATAGATCGGAAGAGCGGTTCAAGCCAAAACAAAAACAGTTGATAATAATAGTATTTATTTAAAAAAGAGAAGGTACAGATATGTAAACTGATGATAATAGTATTTATTTAAAAAAGAGAAGGTACAGATATGTAAGCATAGGTTGATATTAGATATAATAAAATAACGTGGCCCGCGGGCCGGAGGTTGCCCACTGTGGGTATGTAAGTATACATAGCGTTGGTATTAGATATAATAAAATAATGTGGCCTGCAGGCCAGAGGTTGCTACCTCTAGTTTAGAATCTCTAGATCAGTGGTTCTTAACCACTGTGTCGCCAAACCTTTGACAGTGCGCTGCGAAAATAAGAATGTATGTAATTGTATGAATCATATATATTAATAGCGAAACATGGTTGGCTGGATATCCTATTTGTAGGTGAACCACTGTACTGATTCCTATAAATACGATATCATTAGAAAAATCTAACTCTCGAATTTCTGTGACAGCCAAAACTTTTTGTCTTTATTCATAACTTTAAAAATTAAGGAATAAAAATTAAATTAAAAGTATAGTTTCTCTAAAAAGATAAAATGTGAAGGTGATGCTATAACTTAATAATTTAATGATTCCTTGTATGAATATGACTGTAATCTGAATGTAATAAATAAGAATAAATATAATAATCTGTTAACTTAGATTTAAAAATGAATTTTTTATTATTATTTAAAATATTTAGGTGTGCTGCCAAATTTTAAAATCTTGAAATGTGTTCCTCAACAGAAAAAAGGTTGAGAACCACTGCTCTAGATAGTCAAATACAATAACATGTAAAAAATAAGTAGTGGTATAGGCTAAAAGGCTCGTGCAGGTCTACATAAGTTTGGGCACCAAAATTCCATTTCTGAAAATTTTTATCCAAGCTAGGACTCGTTTAGCAGATAAATGAATAGACTGTGTATTGAAAGCTATTTTAATAAAAACTCAGTAATTGTAAAACAAATATGATTATTTTTTCAATATTATTGAAATGTGATCTATTTTTTCAATAAAATTAAAATATTAAATAAAAAACAAATATAAAACAACTCAATATTTGTTTTCATTTGCACAATTTTTTTTCTGCCTCATTTTGTTTTTATCCTTATTAAAAACAGATTTCTTTTTTTAACTAAACATTTTTATTGAAATCTCAAGACACTTGAAAATTTTTGAAATGAAATCTCAAGAAATAAATAAATTATTAATTTGGGAATTTCTGAATCTCGAGAAAGCAAAAAGTTCAGGAAAACACAATCACTAATTAGCATAAAGACAAAAGACTAAATATATCAAAAAATTAAAATAGATTATATTCTAAATATAATCTATATCATATTTAGAAATTTTTATATGGTTTCTAAGTAAGGTTACATATGATATTTTGTATGTAGACATTCTCTCACTTATAAAAAGTAGTTATGTCTAGAAAAATTTGCAAAATCAAATTACGGATTATATAATTACTATATTTTGGTGAAATTAAATACAAATACTGTATATACTCATGCATAAGCCGAGGTTTTTTCCTCAAAAAAAATTTCTGAAGTGGGGGGTCAGCTATACACGGATCAAAAAAATCAACTTTTTTTTGGCTGGAGAAATTGAAATAATATAGGTTATTGAATGTCTCCTGAAGACCAGGAAGGAAATTTTGCAATAATCGTATCTCCCAAAGACCAGGAAGGAAATTTTGCAATAATTCATTTAATACAAACCAGGTAAAATTTTATCTTATCCCGAAGTGATCAAGCACATTGCGCCGCAGATTCCAACCTGCATTTATATACTGTAATCAAATAAGCGACGCCGCGCTGCCCGATACGACATGATGCGAAAATTCGACAATCGATCGAGAATCTTACCTAGGATTCATTTTTGAGTGAAAAAATATATTTATTTTTCATTATTATAAATTAAGAATGTTTAATCTATTCACTAGTAATCCATAAATGTTTATTATATTTAGCTCATCGATGATTTAATTAAAATAGATTAAAAAGTAACTAAAATAATATTTAAAATAACAAAAAAAATAATAATTATTTAAAATCTGTACTGAAAATAACTAGTCTATCAAAAAAGTTCATCGTAAGCAAAATCAAAACTTCAAAACCGCAAGCTAGAAGGCTACAACTGTAGCCTTCTAACTTGCGGTTACACCATCTGGCTAAGCTTTTCTCAAAATAAAATGTCGGTGAATGTTGCTTCTCGACTTTTGGGCGAGCTGAAATCGGATTTTTATGAGTCTTGATAAAAGTAAAAATTCTAGGACATTCCGGGTTAGGCACCTTCTTCTTTAAAATGAACGATGGGAGGTTAGGCTCCTGAAATAATTTAGCAACCTTAGCCACTAACTTTAGTGTGGGATCTTTAGTCAAGCATTTAGCATTCGAATCCGCGATATATTTTAGAATAAAAGACTCATAAGTTTCTTCCTTCACCATCACTTTGAGTCTTTTATTCTAAAATATATCGCGGATTCGAATGCTAAGTGCTTGACTAAAGATCCCACACTAAAGTTAGTGGCTAAGGTTGCTAAATTATTTCAGGAGCCTAACTTCCCATCGTTCATTTTAAAGAAGAAGGTGCCTAACCCGGCATGTCCTAGAATTTTTACTTTTATCAAGACTCATAAAAATCCGATTTCAGCTCGCCCGATAGTCGAGAAGCAACGTTCACCGACATTTTATTTTGAGAAAAGCTTAGCCAGATGGTGTAACTGCAAGCTAGAAGGCTACAGTTGTTCTATTAAGTCATCGCAAGAATTCCTAGATCGTCTACGTTCAGTTTCCGTTAAGGGCACCGAGTTACTATCCGTGCTGGACTTTGAGTCCCTTTACCCTTCTTTGAATCTTAGTGCCACCTGTCTAATCTTCTATAGGTTCCTCTTAAGATGTACTCCTGAAGAAGATTGTGATCCTAGGGTTCTTAGAGACATAGCGCACATCGTTTGCTATGAATCATATTTTGAACATAAAGGGGCGTTCTTCCAGCAAGACCCAAGGAGTCCCGATCGGTAGCCCGATGGCCTGTATTCTAGCAGAGGTAGTGATAAGAGAAGTAGAAAGTCAGATTAACTCAAGTATTATAGCTGAAATGCTGTTATATACAAGATACGTAGAAGATATATTTGTATTATGGAAGAAACAGGGTCTAATTGCAGAACTGATAGAGCACTTCACCAAGCCGGAATACGGCCTTAAACTTAACTTATCACTTGAAGATTGTAAAGAAATACATTACCTGGACGTCATGATTATTGCCAACCAGGAAAAACTAGAAACTACTGTTTATGTTAAGCCAACGAATACCCCTGTGCTAATACCTAGTTGGTCTGAAGATCCATGGTCCTACAAGAAATCGGCATTTCGAGCTTATTTCCGGCGAGCGTTAACTCACTGTAG
>AYEL01062279.1:0-34296 GCA_000484575.1 Olivierus martensii
CTTATTATCAAGGCAGTGTAGTATTATCGTTAGTTACTTTGATGATATCTAACCTTATTATAAATGACTATTATAAATGACATGAAATTAAAGTAAAACACTCGATTTAGAATACAATTATTTAGATTATATAAATTAATGGTGAACAAAAATTTAATTTATAATCAAATATTACTTTAATTTGATAATCTTTAATTTCTTGTTTGTAAGCATTTGCTATTTCAGTAAGCTGAAGACACTCTCTTTCTCTTTCTGAAAGATGAGCCTACAAAAAAAATTTTAATTATTTAATATACACTTAATTTAGAATTAAATACAGTATTATTACATAAAATATACAATAAAATTTAATTATAATGAGCACAGATATAATGAGGTCACAAAATGACATGCAATATTAACTTCAAGTTTAATATATGTATGTGTATAAGACAAAAATTTCTTGCTCACAGCAAACTTTGTAAATATAGAGAGCAAAACTGATAAACTTCATTTATAGGAAAAAACTTCAATAATTTTTGTCTTATTCATCAGAAATTTATAAAATACATAAAAAATAATATTAAATATTGATGTTATGTTAGCTGCAATATTTTAAAGCTTTATAAATATCACAAGCTTTTTTTCTTAGTAATTATACATTAGTAATTGAAAATCAAAATTACTAATCTAATACACATATAGGTTATCTTTCTTCCAAACAATAACTGTCTAATTTGATTCCTTGATGTAGGACACAGGCTTGATCATAGATCCTCTGGAAAGATGAACAGTTCCCATCAATTTATAGTGAAGAATTAATGGTCCAAATGGTAAAGTATGGCACTTGGCTCATTTTACTTCCTGGACAATTTGGGGATCAATTCCAGATACCTCTAAATTTTTCCAAGAAGGATCCAGGGCTGGTTCATTGAATCCTATTTTTCATTTCATTACCAGTTCCACTACAGATATATATATGCAGCTGATAATGAATGCTGGCATAGCACTGCAATTTTGTGACCTCTAGTAGGAAACAATATTAAACAAGATGAGATGATTTTGTCATAAGTGCAAGCAGTCTATAATGAGTATGAGCAAAACTTGCTGATAAAACAATGAAGGTATATTGGAAAAAGGTTTCCAATTTCTTCTTCACAGATATTCAGTATTCGAATTCCAATTCAAAAGTCAATCCTGTTATGTAGGCAAAAAAGAATCACAAGTGTTATAGCAACATATTTGATTTGGAAATTGATTCTGAAGATGTTCGAGATGCTATTCTTCCATGAGTTATAACTCAAATTCAACAATCTTCTTGAAATTTGGAAGCAATGCAGACTTCAAAAATCTGATTTTAACCTGAGTCTAAAGATCAAATTATGATTATTTCAAAACTGATTGAGGATCATAGATTCATTGAGATTCTTGAAGGCATTGATTCAAATGAGCAATAGCTAGTCATACACAGACACTCTTTTCCACTGGTTTGGAATGTTTTGTTCCAATCCCATAGGAAAATGCATATGTTAGTGCTCAACCACATGCCAAGCTTGGCATGTATAACTTTACAGATCATTCCATCTCACACAAAAGCACTTGGTAAACTTTTGTTGTTTGTATATCAGGCACTAGGCTTAAACATTTCAAGTCAGACTTTTCTGTAAATTTTCATTCTACACAAGAAAGCTTATTTTTGTTTGCAGATTTTATAGTGATATATTTTTTTATATAAGAAAATGAATGATACAAGATATATAAAATATATTTTCATATTGCTATATTTGATTAAATTATTATAATCCTGATATATGACTGTCAACTGGTGAATGATGTAATAAACTAAAAATTCAGTATTTATAGTAAATGTTTATAATTTATTCATTAATATATGTTTTGTATATATTTTTAGATATTTTCCAAAGGATTTATTACTTGAATTTATTGATGTATATAGACAACATCCTGCATTATGGAAAATTAAATCTAAACAATATATGAATAAAAATTTTAAAAATGAGGGATATAAGGCACTTAGATGTTTGCAAAAAATTTGAGCCTAATGCTAATCGCAATTTGTTGCAAAAAATTAGAAAAGTTGAGAACTCAAAAAGAACTGGTTCATCAATTGAAGATATATATGTCCTAAATTTATAGTATTATAACTATTTATTATTTACTACAGAACATGAATTGCCTTTGGAAAGTTTATCTAATTTAGATAGTCTAGTTGAAAATGATGCAGAAAGTATAAATGAAATAAATGAAAATAAAGTTGAAGAATCACAAGAAATAAATACAGATGCAAATGTAAAATAAATATTTTATAATATATAATAATTATAATAAATTGTTCATAATTATACAAAAAATATATAGTGTTAAAAGTACATAAAAAATATATATATGATATTATCTAATTAGTGATATATATATGTTACAGGAGAAACCCAAATTCAGGAAATACTAGAATTTCCTAGTCAAAACGAGAACGTCCTAACACTTGTCGGATGTTCTAGTATTTCCTAGGCCGAACTCGAAATGCCAAACATTTCTTATTCAAAGTCCAGAATTTCTAGTTTTTCCTAGTCAAAACCCGAAGTGGTAAATAGTTAAAACAAAATTCTTCATTTCTCACGTATTCCCACTCAGAATTTGATATTTGCCAGCAGAAATTTCTTTTTTAGAGAATATCCACAAGGATAAACAAATCTCATTCAGAAAGGCTGCAAATCTGCACCAGTAGAAGTACATATGTAGGGCTAAATCCACTTTAAATGCACGAAGCATTGTATATCTAAATTACGTTTGTACAAAAAAGAATAACATTTTGTGTAATTCTAAATGCCACAAAAGCTTACTTTGCAAAAATAAATAAGAGGTACCTAGTTATGTTTTTCAACTTTTAAAATTTTTTCTTGTATTTTATGTTGAACTTCGACTAATAAAAATATTAAAATGTTTGTCCATAAAAAATAAAAGATTGGCAATTTCAGTTTTTTAAAGTCTACCGTGTTAATAATGAATGAGAGTTAGCTTTTTTTTCAATTTTTCTTATTTTATTTTCTCGACAGAAAATAACAATGAAAAAAATTGTTATTTTTTTCATTGACAGAAAATAACAACAGTTATATATAACAGTTAATATATACACAACAATGAAAAAAAATAACTGTCAATGAAAAAAAAAAATAAATAATACTTTCTGCATCATTTTCAACTAGACCAGTGGTTCTCAACCTTTTCGAGCATAGCTCCCCCTTGGGTGAATATGATTGTTCTGAGTGCCCCCCGTCATCTTAACTCAATCCACCAAGGCACAAGGTCGAATTGAAGCATGCATATATATATATATATATATATATATAACATTTTTCCTTGAGAAAGGCATTTTTTTATTACCATATGGTTGCCTTCCTCAGTTTCCAAAAGAAATGGAACCGATAAGTGTTTCTGGATGAATATCTTCTTTCATTACAAAATATTGATATAAAACTCAGGACATAAATGCAGAAAAAGTTTAGGTTTATTAAATGGCTGATCAAAACAAATACTTAAGAAGCACAAACTACTGTGTACAATTTTTGGTTGTCTATCGCCCCCGATTGCCCCTTTTGTTCCAGCGCCCCTTCAAGAACGAGAACACCCCCTGGAGGCAATATCGCCCAGGTTGAGAATCACTGAACTGGACTATCTAAATTAGATAAACTTTCCAAAGGCAATTCATGTTCTGTAGTAAATAATTTGAATATTTTTATTACTTGACAGAAAATAACAATGAAATTGTTATTTTCTGTCAAGTAATAAAAATATGCATTATGTTCATTATAATAATGTTTTTAATCAATTAATCAATAATTTTACCATAAATATTAATCAATTAATCAACAATTTTACCACAATTATTTTTGTATTTGTGGTATTACCACAAATACAAAAATAAAAAACGTAACAAGTGCCTGTTATTTATTTTTGCAAAGTAGGTTTTTGTGGCTTTTTAGAATTACACAAAATGTTATTCTTTTTTGTACAAACATAATTTATATATACAATGCTTCGTACATTTAAAGCGGATTTAGCCCTACATACATACTTCCACTAGTGCAGATTTGCAGCCTTCCTGAATGAGGTTTGTTTATCCTTGCAGATATTCTGTAAAAAAAAAAAAAAAAAAAAGCAAATAATAAAATCTTTCCTCAAAAAGATTTGTTTTTATTTAAAAAAAAAAAAAAAAAAAAGAAATTTCTGCTGGAAAATATCAAATTCTGAACAGGAATACATGAGAAATGAAGATTTTTGTTTTAACTATTTGCCACTTCAGGTTTTGACTAGGAAAAACTAGAAATTCCGAACTTTGAATAAGAAATGTTCGGCATTTCGAGTTCGGCCTAGGAAATACTAAAATGTCTGACGTGTGTTAGAACGTTCTCGTTTTGACTAGGAAATTCTAGTATTTCCTGAATTTGGGTTTGCCTGTAACATATATAATATGCTACCGAAAACGCCGGAGTTGTTAAGCATTTCATGTAACATATACACTAATTATATATATTTATCATAATAAAAAATAAGCCATGTTTTTTTTTCTTTAATATTTTTTCTTGCCAAGAAACTGCACCTTTTCAAATGAAATATTCTAAATCTTTCTAAATTTCTTTTGCTTCAATTGAAACATTTCTAGTCATTGCAAATTTTAATGAAGTTAATTCAAAATTCTGTTCTCTTCAATCTCCACTAATTAATTTATGCACTTCTTTATTTTCTCTATCAAATGACGATGTAGTGATATAGAAGGAATTACTATTTCTTTTATACTTACGAAGCACACAAATGACAAGAACTACATAATTAATTTTCTCAGATGCAATATTTATACTTATGGCCTCAAGATTTATAATTTTGCACACAAGTCCAAAAAAATATTTTCCACAATATTTCTTGCTCTGGAAACTCTATAATTATAAATCTGTTTATTATAATTGAAATCTGCCAGTAATACAGCTTTAATAAATTTTTGTGCAAAACAAAAGCTTTATAATATAAGTTCAATGAGACTGCACTAAACACAAACTAAAAATAATAATACTCAAAAGCACTTTAGCAGTCAAAAGAATAAAATATTTTGACTGCTAAAGGGCTTTTGAGTATTATTACAAAAGCTTCATCCCCTACAAATACAAAGTTCAAGTTTTTGGCTGTTTCATTGTTGTCAGGCAAATGTAAAGAGCAGTCTGATAATCATTTATAAAATGACATATATTCAAAAATTCTAGCATCAGATTATCCTTCCATTTTTCCACACATCTACATATATAAACTCATAATTAGAATTCCAAAGCCATTAGAACGACAATGTAAAACTTTTATAATTGTAATATTTTGCTCCAGATTTTTGAGATGGCACAATTCTTGTGTGTTTTCCATCAATTGATTCTCCACAGTTGATAATTTGCTGTCTCTGTTGAAAATTTTTAGCAATTTCCTTCCATTCAATTTTAAAGGTTGGAAACTAAATATATATAAAATTATATTATTAATAAATTGCTATAAATAATTTATAAATAGTTTCACTTATAAATATATGATGTACTATATATTGTTTTCAGATACTTAACATCCCTAAGATACAAGTGGAAGAAAAAGTTTCAAAGAAATGAAAAACAATGAAACTCTGAAGCATTTATGATAATTTGCAAGGATGCTTTGAAAAATAATTCATTCAATACACCAATTAGTGAATGTCAAACTGTAAAAATAAAAATTGCAGCCTTACTAAAAAAAAATGGATTCCACTCAACAATTATATGCTGAGCTGTTAATTAGTAAAATTTTATTCAAAGCATTAACTGAAAAAATTAATAGCTGAAACTGATATAACTGAAATTTCATAATTAAATATTGTTATAAACAGATTTATAATAAAAAGCTTATGACCAATAACGTATTCTTTTATATTTTTAATAATAAAAGATAAAATTTGAGATAAAAAATAATTACTATACTTACATTTACATATTTTTCCTTTAATGTTTCATAGATTATTTTACAAGTGATATAGCTTAAAGCTTGTGCTAAAATTCCAGCTGAAAATTTAATATCTTTGTATAATCATCCAGTGGTCAAAAATCTAAGAGTTGCTATAAGTATTTCCTCTGGAAAAATTGATGTTCTCATCACTATCTTTTTCATTAATTTAATTCTCAATAAATTCAATAATTCCAAAAAAGTTTTATTATCCATTCACAGATAATTTTTATAGTCTTCCAAATTGTTTTCTTTAAGTTCCATTAAAAATTGAACATGACTATATTTTTCTTGTTCCAGTAATCATTTTTTTTTTTTTGTCCAAATTGAACATGGACATTTTTTTATTTGTGATTTCTTTATGCAGTTATAGATATAAATCATACTGCTAGCTAATGTGAGTTTTTGTTTTCTATTATTAAACATTTTCAACAAGTGATAATAAAATTTAATCTGCTACTACTGAAATATACCAAATCAATCCTGCTGTACTTTTGGAAATACCAAACACCATTCCAATCCTTCCAGAAAACACTCAGTTTAACCCATTTACATATATTCTTTCCTTTGCTGCTCAGGATTGTAGGATTGGCGTGGGAACAAAAGATTTTTGGCAAAGATATTCTAGGCATGCCACATTCTAAACTTTAACGAAAGATGGCACAATTAGAATGTGCATCAAATGGGAAAGAGTGTATGTGTATGGCCAGCTAATGAGCAGAAACAACAAGATCAAAAATAAAGGTTATGCTTATTGCTTTAAGGAGATTCTGACAGAAAAGAAGAGGAATCTTATCTTGTAAGATTCAGCACTTAATTCTCTTAAATCACGATTAAAGACTTGTTCATTGCAATTTCATTTACTGGATACTACAAATTATCCAAATGGCCTAACTATAATTCAAGAGAGAATGTCCTCATCTTCTTAATTTGTAATTTGTTTATTAATTTCATATATTTTGTAAATCTTTCATAATCATAAAATAAGTATATCTATTTTTCTTGATCAAAATTTTTGCCTCGAAACTAATTATTCCAATTGTTAATGCATTTATGGGAAAATCAATCTTGATTTAAGCCATCTTGAATAATATCACCAGTCTGGGAATGATCTACAGATAACTTTAGGGTATGACTATAATTTCATACACCCAATAATAAGACATGTAAATTGTCAGACATTAATAAATTTTAAAAATTTTAATGAAAATTGATCAAAATCTGAAAATAATAAGAAATCAATTTTTGAAATTATCAAAACTCTATATGAATAAATAATAAAATCTATCTATATAATAAATAGATAGATTTTATCATAGATATTTCTAGATAATTTATTAAAATAATTTTGTTTAAAAATAATATTTATCATCATTGATCTGAATATAGTTACTGGTTACAAAACTTAAAAATATGGAATCAATTGAACATTGTAGGAATTTACATGATGTCAAATTGTTTCTGAAAATATTGAATGGTAATATTAATGTATCGTATTTTAATGATTTTTGGGCATGTAGTATTTTTTATATTCCATATTCAAAAACAAATATTAAAAAAATTTCTTTCTTTATACGTGCTATTTATTTATGTGAACAAATTGTTGGACATTTAATTTGATTTCTGTTTAATTTTTATCTGTTTCTTTATTATTTTTTATTTGCTCTCTTTTTGTGAATTAAATAAATAAATAAATACCTATATGAAAAAATAAAATGAAAAATAAATGGTATTTTCATATGGATGATATATTTTAAATGTTTTAATAGTCTAAAAGCAATAAGTTATATTACATTTGATTAATATATTAATTATTTTATGTATATTTTTGTCAAAAATGAAAATAGAGGAAATGTAAGTTATATGAAGTTGATGAATATCTGTATACAGGAATCCCTTGATTATTGTGGTTAATAAATCCTCGCAATACACCACATATATCAAAACCACAGTAATCAAATTAAAAAACCAAAGGGAATAATTATAATGAATCCTGGAAAATATTAAAATTATAAACATGTATTTTTTTTCTCTCTCAAAATATATCTATATTGCATTATATGTACTTTAAATCATTGAGGAATATGTAGAGGTATTTAAAAATTTATAGTAAGAATTAAAATTTATTTTTCACAAAAAAGTTATTTTTACAAAATTGCGGGTCTATTGACATCGAGTACTGGAGAGGATCCGAAGGCAAGGCAGGTTATATAATATTGTAATTAGGAATATATTTAGGATTAGGCTATGTAATAATGTATTATTAGGTAGTTGCCATTCACACTAAATTTATTAATAAATAAAATTACGAATGAATTTAAAATATAACAATTACATGAAGAAAGTCATGATATTAACACAATTAAAATAAATAAATTTACTGTAGTGCTCTAATCATGTAGACTACAATCTCTGAGATTCAGTTGCCAATACTTCAGAAGGTTTGCTAAAAAAATTGCACTTATTGAAGTGCACTAATCAAATCTGGCATCATATATTAAGGGATAGTCTCAAATTTTTTTGCGCACTAATCAAAACCGCATTATTCAAACCAGCACTAATCAAGGCATTCCTATATAGATAATTCAATTACAACTATTAATGTATATTAGTAACCATATAGTTTTACAATGTGTTTGTGAATTTTTTCCTCTATGAAGAAGGAAGGTATTGTGATATCTTCATTCAAGACTCTCAGGATTGCCATTTATTTTTCAGTATTACTCCACTATAGATGACTCTATCTCTCTCTCTCTGTTAATAGTCCTAAACAAAGTCTATATTAAGGAAATAAACTATAAGTATCTGAAATCAGAAGATTTAAAAATAGTAATTAGATTGCTTGCTTATAAAATGGATGAAGAATGAAAAGATCACTTGTTTCTGAGCAGATAAATAAATAAAATTTATTCATGCACTTATGAACATTTAATGAAACAAACAATAAATGATGCTAATTGTATATATGATTGTATAATTGTATTGTATGTAATTGTGTATGTATTGTATAATTGTATAAATGATCTGATAACAAAGTGGTGAGAAGAGAGAGTAGTTTTTGTAAAAAGAAAGGAATAAGGGCTTATACACTTATTCCTTTTTTACAGCATTTGAAATTAAGATCTATCGTGGAAGAGATTCATTTGTCAAGGAGATAAATAAGATATATTAGCATATATCTTAGTTAACTCCTTACCTAAGATACAGGAATACCTCGATTATCGCGGTTAATGTTGCCACGAAAAATACCGCAATAATCGAATCCGCGATAATCGGGATAAATAATGCATGTAAAATGGGTGATCATTGCCAAGGATTTTCCAAATATATTAATTAAATTTTATGTATAAGGTAAAAAAGAAATGTGTTGAGCGTGCTAATCTTCTAAGTTGATCACTCTATGCTTCTTCTTGATAGCTGTAGCCTTGATATCATCCTTGTTTCCTTTAGCATTCACTGTAGGGATAAATAAGAAGAGAAATAAATATCCACATGTACTTCAAGTAGAGGTGGATAGTTACTGGTGAATGGTGAGCAAGCACTATCGGATAAAAACGAAGCTCTACTTGGAGAGTGGCAACTCAAACTAAATGTAATTCTGATTGCATATGTAATGGGCTACATCTCGCGGGCGCAATAATTCGAATTTTGGTATCAAATTATAAACTGCGATAAATCGAGAATCGCAATAATCGAAACCGCAATAATCGAGGTATTCCTGTATATGATAGTAAATTGGAGGGATACAAATTTAATATTAAATCTATGGAAAAATTTTTAGAGAGTTGCTGAAATAAAGACATTTCTTAATGAGGAAATGATAACTAAAGACTTTACCTTACTGTATCAGTTAATTAACCTAAATGCATCTTTTATTTGCCCATATAAATTGTTTTTTTGAAAATTTGCCCCAACTGACTGTAACATACTATATTGTGTAATTTAGACAAAATGTGCATCATCTGCATGTTTGTCTAAATTATGCAATATAGTATGTTACAAAAACTGTTTGGCAGGATACACTTTCATAAGTACAATAAAAGAACACTTAAACTGTAGAAGCGCTTTTGATTTATTGAAAAATCCTCCTCAGCTACTATCACAACGTTAATTTCAAAACATGTTCCAAAGAATGCCAAGAGAAACATTCTTAACATTACGAACTCTTTTTTGTTTTTTGAGAGTTTTGTAAATATTCTCATCATAAATTAAATGTGTAAAGGGCCATGTATCTTTAAGGGGTTGTAAAATGGGCACATTATTAGTATCATTTAAGATAGATTCATAGATTTTGGCCATATGCCGTTTAGAACTTTAAAGGAGTATCCATGCTTGCAGCCTGTTTCGATAATAAAATCTCGTTCCTTAATTTTATCTTGCCATTTGGTGATGTGTGTACACGCCCTATAAAATAGGGACCTAAAGGAGGCCAGCTTATATACCATAGGGTCAGAAGACCAAGAAGGGATATAGAATCGGACAATACGTGGGTTTACGATATACATTCGTAATATACTCTCAATAAGATGTTAAAAAATAGCAACCACAGAATAGCATGGAAGAGAAGACATACTATTTTTGACAGTTTGAGAAATGGGAAGGATAAAATCCCCCTGTATAGAAAGGCAGGTGTCTATTCAATCCCTGTTTTCTTCAATGATGAAGGCTGCACCCGCCATTACATAGGTAGTACTACCCGTAACCTATCTAAAAGGTTAAACGAACACAAAGCTGATATTTATAACGCTAGGCTCAACACAACTCTTGCACTCAAAGCATATGAGTCGGCTGTTACTATACAGTGGAACAATGTGGATGTGTTAAAACCTACCCATGATTCAAGAGGTTTGACCACCCTGGAGTCGATAGAAATAGAACGAAGAAGAACGGGCGACCAAGTCATAACGACAGCGGCCCAGTTGAACTCCCTCCATCCTGGAAATGGTGCGCCTATAATATAGTATGAACTTATGTACACACTATGACATCATTTTATTTTTGTGTACTTTTATATTTGCAATGTAGGACATGGTTTGCTGCAATTTTTGAATATGTACTCCTAGTTTTAGGTACTTTTACTATGTTCTTCTTATACATATCTATATAGTTTTAATACGTATAATATATACAATGTTATTATTAATGTCTTACTATTATTATACAATGTTATTATTAATCCGCTATTATTAATATTAACTTATTGATTTATTATCATTGATTTATTATCCTTTTATTATTTTGATTTATTATGTGATTTCCATTTTAATTGTGGATTGAAAATCGTAATCTTTGAAAATGGTGGTAGTCAACACTTCTGTCTCAGTAATTTTAAAAAATTTTTCGTGTTTTTTGTTCTAGAACCTAAAGCATTTTATTTAAATAGCGGTTATTTATTCTTGAATGTTCTGTTTAAAATGTATTTGCTTAATGTATGGTACTGAAGAGGAGACTAATATGGCTCGAAAACGTTATACCATATTAAAAAATTTATACTTGCTATTTAGTGCTGAGTTTTATTTACTTATTTAATTCTTTCCATTGGCAGATGTTCTAACTACCTAAAAAGCTTAAAAGAACTTTGTTATAATATATGCTATATAAACACAAAGTTAATCAATGTTTAAGATATTTCTAATTCTACATTTTCCCTATGATGCTTTAATTCACAAGTTGACAGTATTCTGACATTTTTAAAAGAATGTTTGTTTATAGTTCTGTGCAAGATGCATTCTTAGAGGAATACTAAACAGTTTTGGAGCAGTGTATTACCAATAGCTGTTTGTATGGATTCTTACAAAAAATTAAAAAAAAAAAAAAAACTACATTGTATTTGGTATCTACATTTGAGAAGCTTAATGGTTTCTTGTGTAATGGTTCATCTTACAAAAAATCCATAAGAAGGAATAGAAGCATAACTATCTAGGAAATTGCTTTAGAATGAAGGTTCTAGGTAAATAAGAACTAAATTAAATTTAGTTCTTATTTACCTAGAACCTTCATTAATTTGCAACCTTCATTATTCTCCAATGAATGGCACAGCACAATTCTTCTATAATAAGAAGAATTATGCTGTGCCATTCATTGTAAAATGAAATATAGAACATTGAAGGACTGTAGAGATACTTTTAGTAGAGACATCACTATATTTTAGATTATCAAAAATGATAAGATGTAGGAAATCAAAAAACAGAAATAAGTAGAATTCTTGTTAGGTAATATAGTTAAGAAAGAGATTATATAGTGGAAGAAATAAACAATATTTTGGTGACAAAATTAAATAACTCAAAAGAGACTCAACATCACTTTCAATATATTTTAAGAAGATTAATGTTAAATTCAATCAGGATGAAACTGATGTGTTTAGGATTGTTAGTAGAGAAACAGAAGAATATATAGTGTAAACATTGGATATATAAATGGCTATCTTAAGGGCCTCCATTCTAAATGAAGAAAAGGACTCATATCTAAATAAACTGTTAAAATATATTGGTAATTGTAATTGTAGTACGTATTAATATTTTCTTTACTTAAATTTTTTTTGTTTTGATTATTTTTATATTATCTATATATATTATAAATCTGAAATGCATTTGTGCATATGTACACTCAATGCAACAACAGCTGAATGGATTTTTATGAAACAATTTTTGTTTGTTAGGGGATTTACACAGGAAGGTTTAAAAATGGGAACTGATTATTAGAAATTAAATTTCATATAATGTAATTGGCATAAATTACTTGATATAAAATCCAAGATGGAAGATTAACATTATTTGAGAAACCTCATTGGGTTACAGTGACCATATGACAGATTAGCTGGCCAATATCATTGTATTATCATGATCCTGTCTTTGGTAACTGAGCAGTTACTAAATTAAACTTTGATTAGGCTTAATAACCATATGGTGGTGTTCTGTTAGAAATATCTAATCTGTATATCTATATACAAATAAATCTAAATACCTATGTATGTATGTTCAATTATAAGGCAAAATAGGCTGAATTGATTTTTTGAAATAACTTAAGATTGTCACTATCATTACCACGTGTGAAGAAACAAAACCATCATTGCCATAGCAATGCGATAAATTGACGTACAATAATAGAATTTTATAGAAATTTTCGAATTATTTATGTGGCTACTAATTTGTTATTTATCAGCATTTTTCAATCTGTGATTATTTTATTCATGATTTTCACTAATGTAAGTTTTTATTATGTAGAAGAATCTGTATTTGAGATTAATTCATGTATTTTTTGATGCTCTTCATTCGAGATTATAATTGTCATTTCACAAGTTGTTTTGATAAAAAGTTTTTATATATCATACAGTTAAATAAATTTCATAATACCATGGAAAAGAGAGAATTCTTTAATTAGATTAACTCCTGCTGCTAAAAGATTGCATTTAATTTGAGAAAATGAAACATTAGAAGATCAAACAAATTGACAGAATTTTAATAGAGAAAAAGAGAGAGAAAGAAGGGAACAATTAATTAAAATTAGTTTATAGTTTTAAATCCTTAAAATAATATAATGTACTGCCTGGGCAATGCTAGGCATTGGTCTGCTCGTAATTCATATAAATAAAAATACTTTAGTATATATTTAAGTATCTTCTATATGTATGAAAGGATTTATTTTTTTAATTTTTAAAAATTAGAATGTAGTCATACAAAAATTTATGATCTAATTTTAATTGTTGTAGCATGTATTTGAATTTAAAAGTTGAGGGCTGCAAAAAATGAATATGAACAAAAAACTGATAATTTTACTTGTTGGCTCTGCTTTATTTTCTTGCAATGTTTTTTCATCCAAATAATAGTTGCTAGTAAATACTATATTTTCTTCATACTAATCTTGTCTAATTTAAAATGTATTTGAATTTGCTAAACATTACAATAATACAAATTTTAATAAATAAATAAATTTTATTTCCATATTATCATTAATACTGTTAGTAGTGAATGCATAGAAATACTTATTATTCATAAATTAATAAGGCAAAATAGTAATATGCAATTTATTTTTAGTTTTCCATTTTAAATTGTTTGACCTAAAATTTTTTCATATTATATATGTATGTAATAAAGTAATAAAATTAATTTCCAAAATAATAGCTGTCTAATGTTATAACAAACTATTGGAACTTTATAGTTGTTAATGAAACTTCTGAACATGTGTTAGAGTCAAAATGACCAAAATACATTAGTATACATATGCTACAAATGGAATAAATACCAAAAATAAATAAATTAAATCCAAAACTTACAAAAGTGTTAACAAACTATATTGAATAATAATAATGCATAAACAAGTTAATAAAATTATTTAATTATTTTTTTAATTATCAACCAAAATCCAAAATAATAAATTTATTAATCAGTAATCCAAATAGCAAAAGAAACTTTAAATTAATTAAATAACTAAACCTCCATTTATGCTACAAGAAAATAGGTAGCTGGTCAATTGACAGTTCAACAATATCACTAAGCCTAATCATCATTTTCAATTTTGCTATCTCAAACTTAGTCAAATTTGGAAGTCTCCTTATAAGCAACTTACATAGTAGGCTCACACTCAAGCTTATTTACATAAAACTATCAGACAATTTCTATTTTTTTTATTTTTTTATATTATCAACAATCATGCCATTCATTTTTGCAGTTATAATATTTAATATTATAATGTTTTACAATTCCATTAAAAAACAGAATTTTATTTTAAACTCTATTATGAGATCTCAATTCAGCAGTGATGTTAGATTATTGACATCATCACATGCATTCAGCAGTGATGTCAGATTATTGACATCATGACACACATTCTAAAAAAGTAAAATTATTTCATTTCTTACCATCTTTTTGAAAGATTGAGTCAGTGGTGTAGATGTAGGAAGGGGGAGCTTTCTCAGCCCTAGCACTGTGACCACCACTGGTCTATTCTGCACCTCCGACAGAATCATCTCAGAAGTCCTGTCTTAATCACAAAAGACAGTATCTTCCTCAATGGGACTGTAGCCAGATCTTCTGGTGCAAGGAAATGCAACCAAAGAAGATCATATCTTAAGGGTATGATCTTCTTGGGTTAATAATACCATGAAAGGGCCATACATTCACACAAAATGTGAAGAGGAGTTTCATCCTCATCCTGACATCATCTACAAATAGGGCTATTAGCAATCCCAATTAAATGAAGATGTCTTCTAAGATGACAGTGCCCTGTAACAATCCTAACTTCATTTTTATGCAGTGAGAGCAACTCTTTAGTTCTCTGCACAGAGAAACCCAAAATAAGAGCTTTTGCCTGCCTAAATCCAGAAGTAGACTTCTAGTAATTGAGATGCTGGGCTGTCAACCAGTCTGACAACCCGCCCAAATGCATCAGGTCTGATGTTTAGGGCAGGCTCAGGTTTACTAAAGGACAAGAAGCACCTTCCTTGGCAAGCCCATTAGCAACCTCATTGCCCTCAATCCATTTGTGCCCTGGCACTCAAACAAGTTGCATCTTGTTCCTGGTAGCCAGTTCCTCAATGAGAAGATGACATTCCCAAACAAGCTTAGAAGCAAAGTGAAGTGGGAACTATCAAATGCTTAAAGAGCAGTCTGACTATCAGATATATATATATATATATATATATATATCCTATGTGTTACATATCTTCTATCAAGATTAATTCTAACAAATACAGAAGTAGCAAAAATTTCTGCCTGAAAGACAGTGGCAAACTACCCAAGGGAATAGGAATAAGACATCCCTGTCCCCTCGCAGTAAACCCCTGCCCCAACACCAGTAGTGGTTTTAGAACCATCCATAAACCAGATCAAACCACCATTGATACTGCACCCAAATCTCCCTCCCCAGCCCTCCAAACTGGGAAAAACAACAGTGAAGGGCTGGAAGAAGTTAAATCTAGGCACCGTATAATCCTTAACCATCCCATTTATTATTATTATTATTATTATTATTATTATTATTGTAATACCTTCTTGATATTGTATTTAACTTATATTTATTCGTGTGTTATTACTAATCTTCAAACTGTATAATTGTGTTTTATAATTGTATTAATTGTAAATTGTAATCTGATTTTATATAAAAAATGGTGATGATTGTGTCATCTCCTTTCTCTAGTGATCTATCCTTTTAACTTTTCTCGTACTTTCCTTTCTACTTCTTACTTCTTTTCCCTTTCCAAGGCTAAACCTATGAGTATAGCCTTCTATCCCTTTGTTTTCTTGTATTGAGCACTATTTGAAAGATGTCAGATAGTCCTGGGAAATTTCCCCACTACAATGATGACTGTCATCAGCAACCTTTCCCATTGAGTAGAGTTAATAACTCATTCACCATAATACTACATTCACACTAGCGAAGTTAACCAGGATAAAAGTAACCCTGATCAAGTTAACCGGGAATACAGTAATCGACATAAGATTAATTATTTAAAAACAAATATCAAAAATTTTTTATATTTTTTACCTTTAATTTGTGATTTTCATCTTCTAATTGAGTTAGATATTTTTCAATTTCCAATTCTTTTTCTACATGTTCGGTTTGAGCAGCCACTAAATCATCCTGATTATTAAAATTTTATTTATTTATATACAATTTTAATTATAAAAATTAAAAATCTATCTATAAATTTTTACATACAATTCTACTCTTAGCTTCTTTTCTATGTTTTTCTGAATCTTCTCTTGTATTATTCAATTCTTCTTCTAGTTGACTAATTTTTGATTTTAATTCTTCTTGAATGGTTATATGTGCATCTTCCAATTTTTTAACAGTCTTTTCATTTTCTGATTTCTAACATATAGTAAAAAAGATAATCAAATATTTAGAAAGTTCAAAATAAACATAAATTAACTGATACAAACAAATTACTAAATTTTTGCATAACTCATTACAGATAATTTTAATAAATATCATTATTAAAAACCTTTATCTGGTAAATATTTTAAAATACAATACCAATTAACTTATGCTATTTTAGTTAATATTATTTTCAGTCTTCATTATAATTATTTTTATAAAAACAAAATTTTATGTTTTTTGAAAAAATTAACTGAAAATTACCAATTTTATTTATGTATATATATTTTCTTATTATGAAGTACCTTGTATCAGAATGAGATACATGCATGTGACATCAGAGCGGTAGTTGTGTCACATGAATAAAAACAAAATTTTATGTTTTTTGAAAAAATTAACTGAAAATAACCAATTTTATTTATGTATATATATTTTCTTATTATGAAATACCTTGTATCAGAATGAGATACATGCATGTGACATCAGAGCGGTAGTTGTGTCACATGATAGAAGGAAAACATTCAAATTATTGGGAAGTAAAATTTCAAAATGCCGACTTCTTGTTGTGTTTTTGGTGATTCTAATCATGTGAAAAAAGATTTTTATATAAAAAATGGAACATCTTTTCATTATTTTCCTCATTCAGATCCAAAGTTAATGCGACTATGGCAAATTTAAATCAAACGAAAGAATTTTAAGCCTACTAAGAATTCTCGTATTTGTTCAGACCATTTCAAAGAAGAATACTTTACTAAAACTTTATAAATAGATGCCAATTAAAACTGAATGCAGTACCCATAAAATTTAAAAATAATAAATGAATTTCTTTTAAAACACAGAAAAGTGATTTTTGATGGAATTTGGTGTAATGCTGATAGATTAATATCTTGTAGATTTGTTTTTTAAATTTGCTAAATACATCTGAAATTTTCATCAGAAATCATGTTTGTAATTTGGGTTGATGCCATTGTTTGCAATACTTCTGTTGGTAGAGTACAGTTTCTGTTGACTATAATCTAAGTCATACAATACAGTAAAAATATGTTTACATGTTGCAAGTACTGCCCCATTTGGACAGCTGCATGAAATATGAGGAATCTACAATATAAAGAGAAAAGATTAGATATTGTTTATTATTATATTAATATATAATACATTTTTGTATTTAATATATAAGTATAAAGAAAGATTAATTTAATTTTAAAAATTTTAATAGAAATCTAAGTAATTCTGCATTAATAGTACAGGGTGTCCAAAAAGTATCTTTACACTTTTAGAAAATCGTTAAAAAAAACAAAGAAAAATATGCACTTAGTTTTTTTTATTCAATACAGAAAGTATCAAAGTTTTTTTGACAATTCTTACAACATTTCAATATGTGCATCATTAGTCACACACAACACATTGAGTCAGTAAGAGATTTCAAGCAAGGTTCTGTGAAGCATTACAGAATCGACAGTCCCGATGGCTCCTGTAATTCGATTTTTCAACACTACATCATGCATAGTCGATCTAAGTATTTGTAATTGATGGGCCACCAAATGAATCGATTTACGAGGACTACAATGAAAAGATTCATGAATTCGTTTGACATCATCGGAGCTTCTGCTAGGCCGACCAGATTTCGCTTTTGGCAAAACGCTACCAGTTGTCATAAATCTTATACTATTCATAAATTGTCGGTCTTGAAGGCGGATTTCGATCATATGCAGACCGAAAGTTAAGTTGTAACTGCGTTGCATATTTAAATTCGATAAATCATGCTACAACTTGCGCCATTTCCTGCGGTGAAGCCATAAAAGTTAATATGTAACTGCGTTGCATATTTAAATTCGATAAATCATGCTACAACTTGCACCATTTCCTGCGGTGAAGCCATTTTGAGAAGAGACCTATATTTGGCACAATCATGGGTGCCATATAGTGTCCACTTCATTTAAAAAAACTTTGATACTTTCTTTATTGAATACAAAAAATCTTAAGTGCACATGCTTCTTTGTATCTTTTTAATAATTTTCTAAAAGTGTAAAGATACTTTTCGGACACTCTGTATATACAGGGTCGTGCAGATAAATCCAGAAAAATTTAATGCGGGAATTTTCGCTATTTCCATTTTGGCGGGAATTTGGCTATACTTGCACGTGACACGGTAGTGACCTTGGTAGAGAGTAGGCATTCACAAAATGGCCGCCAAGTCATCAGCACGTGCAGAACATGATCGGAAAGTGGCTATACTCGATTCTCTTCACGCCAGAAAGTCGCCGCGAGAAATAATCAAGTGGTTTGGTTATAAGAAGATGCAGGTTTATGACCTAGCGAAGAGGTTCAGGGAGTCTGAGACGGAGGAAGTCATTCCTGGCCGGGTCAAACATCGAAAGCGGTCTGACTGTAAGAGGAGTGACGAATATGTTGCCGATTGGATCGAGTGACGATTTGTCGCCGATTGAATCGAATGGCAATTTATCGCCGCAGTCTCCCATACCATTGGTTGCCCGAGTTGTGGCCTCCCTCAAACCCCGACTGCAATCCCCTCGACTATTACGTGTGGGGGCGTTGTCGAATCAAAGGTCAACGAAAACCATCACAACAGCAAAGACTCCCTGAAAGCTTCCATCATCGAGGTCATGACCTCGTTAGACTGAGAGGGGTGAAGCATGCGTGTCAGAGTTTTCGGACCCGCCTGGAAAAGGTTGTAGCATCAGATGGCGGCTACATAGAGTAACTGCAATAGTAAATAATGTAAATATGTTTTTATGTAGTTTTCTTTATAATAAATTTATTTTTTCTTGCAATTTTGTCGTTTTTAATTACATCGCGATTATTCCGGATTTATCTGCATGACCCTGTACAGTATATATCACTAATTGATAAATAGATAAACATTTCAGGAAAAAAAATTATTTTCAATTCAACTTGAATATGCACATAATTACTTCATCTGATATCAGAAATGATTTTTTTAATCGAATGCTGATATATGATAGATACTATGTATCTACCCATTTTTTATATACCATGAGTTTTTCTTGAAACCAAACACACTGATTTTTGGCATCGAACATGGCAGATGTCACCGGTTTAGGTACTATCTTGATGAGTACTACATGTGGAGAGAGATAATTTCATCATTCATTTTCTCCACGCCTGTACCAAATAGAAGAGCAATCCTTTTGGAAAGTTTTCTCAATTTGTCGTCATCTTTCCATCGGTAGTATTTTCGTTCATATGGCGTTAATGTAAAATTGTACCAATATCTTGCAGTAACATCAAAATTAATCATATCAATTGCATATATAAAGAAATAAATCCTATACCAATATTCCTTACTTAAATTCTTTATTTTATTTTTTATATCATTCACGGATCTTTGTATTCCAACTTCTTCAAGTGCATATTGCATTTTAAAATATATATTTAAATTTCTTTTGTTCCACTTGATCATCCAAATGCGATTTCCAGATATTCACCAGCAAATAAACTTCTGTCTATCCAATTTATAGACCTTTTATTTGATTTATTATCCGTGATTTCCATTTTAATTGTGGATTGAAAATCGTAATCTTTGAAAATGGTGGTAGTCAACACTTCACTGTGATGTCACTTACCCAGTTGAAGAGAGCTAACTTCGTTATGGGCACTGGGTTAAGTTAACACCGTTCATTGCTAGTTAATCGGGGTTTGTTAATTCTGTTCCATTCAAAAGCAAAACTTGATCGGGGTTAAAGACTTGATTGGGATTAACTTCGCTAGTGTGAACGTAGTATAAGACACCAAAGAAGGGGAGAAAGTACTCCCCCTGCGGGCAACCCCTGTCAGTGAGAATCTTAACTTTCTCTTCATAAGACTGTACTAAAAACAACTCTATGCTTCAGCATAGAGCCAATCCAACGAATAATTGTTGAACAGACACTATGTCTGCAAGCAGCAAGGCTAATTTGCTCAAAAGAAGTTGAATCAAAAGCCCTTTGGATATCAAGAAATGCTCCTAAGGCAATTTCCTTGTACCCAATAGCTCTCTCAATGAGCAACACAACCTCATGGAGAGCATTTTCGGTTGATTTGCCAGATTGATAGGCAAATTGATTACGACAGAGAGGGGTCTTTAATAAGACCCCATGCCTGACAAATCTATCCACCATTCTTTCCAACACTTTCAATAAGAAGTCAGTGGTGTAAGTATCTTTACCCTTATTAAAAAAATACCCAATAAATAAATATAATAGGAAATAAGTAGATATATAGAAAAGATTTGGGTTTGATTTTTCATAAAACAACAACAAAAATGATTGTACTAATTTTTATTTAACTATCAAATTTATGATATATATCATAACAGAAAATGTGTTTCAATTTCCTTTATGTGAAAATCTTCATTAATTCTCTTTTATAGTACATATGAAAAAAGTCATTACTTGTAAAATTATATAATATTAAATTTTCTTATAAATTAATAATTTAGAAATTTATTTTTTCAATTTATTATTACTTGATTAATAATAATAATTTCAACATGACTGATATATTGAAAATTATAAAGCATTATAAAATATTTTATAATTTAAAACAAAATTTCCTGGTATCTGTTCATTTATAGACAGCTAATCGTACAACGCACTTGGAGAAGACTCTAAGTGATCTGACAGATGAAAATGATGCCCTCAAACACATGCACGAAGTCTACAAAAGCAAGGTAGTTTTAATAAAGTTATGAAAATCCTTGCTACGCATTGAACTTGTGTTTAGTGGATCTGCTTTGTTTTCCTGCACTACCCTTTTCATCCAAATAACAGTTGCTAGTAAATAAAATATTTTCTTCATCCTAGTCTTGTCTAATTTAAAATGTGTTTGAATTTGCTGAACATTATAATGGTGTAAACTTTGTTTAAATATTAAAATAATTTTATTATTTGTGTATTATCATCAGCACTTTTAGTTGTGAATGCATAGAAATATTTATTGTTCTTTCTTTATTAACCAAAAATGGATCTTTTTTTTTTTAATTCTGGTTATTATTTCTTATGGTAAAGATTTAGCTTTAAATGGATTTTTCTTTCTCAAAATAATCTTAAAAGTTTAATTAAGAATTAGAGTTTCAATTTACTTGTAAAATTTTATATAATGAAATAATAATATTTTTATAATTTTTAAATATCATTTAACTGCATAAAATTTTTAGTGTTCATATTCTCACTAAATTGTCTAATGAATTTATAAGCTGTTTTCTAAATACAAATATAATTTAATGAAACATTAGATCAAAATTTATTTATTTTAACCATATTTGTAATACAAATTTGGTTTCTTATAAAGGATAAGGTATAAGAACCATAAGAAATGAGACCATTTATGAAGTATTTTCATTTTGCTAAAATTGCACAAATAAGCAGTTTGGATGAATATTTCAAGTCAGTATCATTTAATTGTGTATTTAGAAAATTAAATTTGGCATTAAACCAATTTTAAGATAATAAGTTTAGATCGGAAGAGCGTCGTGTAGGGAAAGAGTGTAGATCTCGGTGGTCGCTTATATGATTATGTCACATGCAATAAAGTCATATTTCAGTGTACAGTAGTCTGTAAATAAAGATACACCAAAATTAAATAATAACTTTAATTACAGTTAAGAAACTAAAAGAATTTACGAATAAATACCTTGAGTGCACCGTAATCGACAACTTATCCTTGACTGCTGGTCCGAAACTGACTGTTCCTCGGCCACTTATGGCCATCTCCCGGTCTTCGGGTCGTCCGACTCTTCCCACGGGCATAACCGCTGAAAACCTTAACCGATTTGAATCTGTTCAAAATGACCAATAGGTTCAAATGCATGGCCGTTAGAATTAAAAATATAAAATAAATTTTCGTAGTGAATTCAGATTAATACAGTATAATGTAATATAATTTCCCATAAATATACTATAAACAGAAATTAGATTGCTCAAAATCAAATAAACCTAAATTCTCAAGCCAAATTTAACCCTTGAAACTATAACGGAATAATTTTAATGATTGGATATAATTTGAACTAATGTTAGCACCATCTCGTAATTATAATTATTATTATTATTATTATTTTCACCGAATCAATGAGTGGCGCCATCTATTAATTAATAATTGAACCAGAATTTATAATTAATTTATCTGAAGAAAAAATCTGCCTCGGCCCGGGATCGAACCGGGGACCTTTGGGCTAACGTCCCAACGCTCTGCCTTGAACCGGGGACCTTTGGGCTAACGTCCCGTCATAACCGCTAGACCACCGAGGCCAGCAAGCAGATTGATTCTTCAGACAGTTTTTTATTTGGTATAAAAATTCCCTTGAAGTTTATATTATAAAGTTTATTCAAAATCAAATTCAAAAATTTAAGAACTAAAAAATTTTTTAAATATGATTTAGTAATGGTCATATTGGATTCATATTTCTTTATTATAAAGACAAATATTACTGATGGATAGAAATATGATTTAGTAATGGTCATATTTCTATCCATCAGTAATATTTGTCTTTATAATAAAGAAATATTCTTATATGTAAAAATAAAGCAAAACACTAGGGAAAAAGTAAAATATATGATACAGCTACATTCACATACAAAAAATTTAAAACAAAATGTGTGAAAATCTGTTAAGATTGCATATAGTTATGATAAGAATAAAAGTTTAACTAGTTATAGGTATATTGGATACCAGAATTTGGCTTTCTTAATATTTAATTACCGTATATACTCTTGTATAAGCCAAGGTTTTTTCCTCAAAAAAAATTTCTGAAGTGGGGGGTTGGCTTATACATGGATCAAAAAAAATCAACTTTTTTTTTTTTTTCTTGACTGGAGAAATTGAAGTAATAAGCAAAACCATAACTTATTGAACGTCTCACGAATCAGGAAGGAAATTTTGCAATAATTAATTTAATACATTATCAGGTAAAATTTATCTTACTCTGAATTGAAATTAAAGTAATAAGCAAAGCCATAACTTATTGAATGTCTCCTGAAGACAGGAAGAAATTTTGCCATAATTCATTTAATATGACAGCAGATAAAATTTTATCTTAACCCGATGAGATGAGTGCATCGCATTACCGACTCCAACCTGCATCTATATATTGTAATCAGATAGGCGACGCTGCACTGTCCAATACAACCCGACACGAAAACTTGACAATCAATCAAGAATCTTATCTAGGATTCATATTTGAATGAAAAGACGTATTTATTTTTCATTATTATTAATTAAGAATGCTTTAATTCATTCACTAGTTATCAATAAATACTTGTTATATTTAACTCATCAATGATTTAATTAAAGTAGATTAAAAAGTAATTAAAATAATGTTTAAAAATAATGAAAAAATAATAATAATTTTAAAATCAGACTAAAATTAATTTTCAGTATAATCGAAAAAGTTTATCATAAGCAAAATCAAAACTTTGAAATCACACGCTTAATGTCTAGAAATCACGGTTGCACGTGTCATCCTAACGGTATATGAATCATCATTAGAGTGACCACTCATTTTAAAATACTATCAAAGATTTGAATATGAACTCAGTTCAACTAATAATAGCAAAGAGACAATGTCTACGGCTTTAGCTCAATTCAACTATAGGGAAAACTAAACTACGAACAGTCTCTTGGGAGCCGTATGACATACTCGTGTTCTAATGGTATTTTTACTGTGATAATAAGAACTTTTTTTAGAAAAGAAAACAGCTATTCAATAACAACAATAAAAAGAAAATATTTTTATGTAAATTATCGAAATTTATTACTATTCGTTAACTTGATATTTTCTAAAGCTACGTCATCCTCGATAATGTCATTCTCCAACAGCAATCTCGCTTCAGAATAAAATTTTACACACCAACATCAATCTCGCTTCAGAGTAAAATTTTATTTTACCTGTTGTGATCGAGTGTGTCATGCCAATGAATGCAACCTGCATTTAAATAAGTGCAACAGATAGGCAATGTCATACTGTTTGATGTGCCGCGATGCAGAAATTCTTGACATTAATCCAAGAATCTTATGTAGACGTGTTGCGTTGGTTGACTTGGATTATTGTCGAGAATTTCTGTATCGTGGTGCGATATGCTCGATCGCTTCGGGTAAAGTAAAATTTTACCTTTTAAATTGATATATTGGTGTCTATGTTATAATAATTTATTTTATATATATATATTTAAAGTTTCAATAAAATATTTATTTTGGCAAATGGCATTATATCGATAGTCAGAAAATCAAAGACATCGTGTAATTTATTGTTTTCAAATTTTTATCAAATTTTAAGTGCTAAAGTCAGGTTCAGCTTATACACGGATCAACTTATATTTGAGTATATTCAATAATAGATGAAGGCAGAAAATCGTGTTTTTTTTTTTTTATATTGATTATAGAAATTGTTGGATCTAATTATTTTCTAATGCTCTCGTAAATCATAAAATGTGAATCATTAAGAATCATTTCATAAATTTTCCAAAAATATTTAGTTAGAAACTTTGTATAAATGCTTTTTGTAAGATGAATTTCTTTTATAATATGTAATATCATTGCAAATGTTTCTGAAAATATTCCTAAATTAAAATGAAACAATTAAATGAAGAATCATTATATGCTAATATGATTACTGTTATTGCAAAATCATTGATTATAGCCATTGCAAATATAAATAGATAAATTTCTGTCATAAATAATTGCCATTGTAAGTTAGCATTATAAATTAGGAATCTTCAGTACAATCAAAAATAATATAATTATTTTATTATTCAAGTTTTTCCAATGAAATAACTTATCCTCTTCATAAGATTGCAATAATGTTTGAATGTTTATATATTCAGTAGAGTTATGAAAATGCTATGTAAATTTTGTGTACTATACTATGTTTATGAATATATTACAAGTACTTTTGTAATTACTTTTAATGCCATGTTAAAAATTCTTTTAATATTCAGTATATTGAATATATTGATAGTATTACAGTATATTGAAATGTCCAGATTATATTATGATTCCTCAGTATGTACAATATTTACTTATTGAAATAATGTTTGATATGACATAAAAATATATTTATACAGAAAAAATAAAATAAATACATTATTTTATGTTTTAGAAAAATTATTTTGTATACATATTTATGAGTAAATTGCATATAAGTTCAGAATGTCAAAGACAACTTATATAATTTTCAAGCAATTAATAAAACATGAAAAAAAAATGACACTCAAAATATCAACAATAAAAAAATGAATAAATTTAAACAAAAGTTACTTTTATAGATAGATTAAAAAAATTATCTGGACTCAAGCCCATGTTATTTGCACTGCAGTCAATTACACTACTGATGCAACTGTCTGAACATTGAAAGATGCAATGCAATTACAGTAATTAAAGGAAAAATCAAAAATCACAAACTTAATCAAATTTTTTAAATAAATGTTTAAAGTATCTATACCTAATATTTTATTAGATGAATCAACATATGGACTGCTGCTATCCTGCAAAATTTCATTCAATCCTGTATTCGTTCATAGATGATCAGATCTCCTTATTAGAAATCAATGGAGATATGCACGATATTTTTTTAAAACATCATCCATAGCATTATTACTTATTACCAATGATTCAATGATTACTTTTATATCATTTTTGTAATTCACTTCCCTTTTAAAATTCTTGAAATCACATTCAGAAATCATCCTTTTCAAAAAGATATTTCATTGGGTTGTTATAAGCATTTTGTGTATTTCATCAATTGTTTATTAAATTTGAAACATGTAAATATACAACTCATATGTTTTCATATTTTGAATTTTGTATACAGTGGTACCTTGGTTAACGACGGCCTCGGATAACGACGTACTTGGTTAATGACGAGTGGTTGTAAGAAAAAAATGTCTTGGTTAACGACACAGGCTTTGGTTAACGACTCCTCATTATGTGAACGTTGACAAAACAGAGCTCTAAAACAGCTCGTCATCACATCACATGATTCATTAGCTCAATTGTTAAGCGTTATTTATTTTTTTATCACAATCAATTCAAATCCGACAATATCATTACAAAAAATAATAAAATTATAACCATATAAAAATATATTTAAGTAGATGATAATTAACATATTTAAAAATAGACGCGCAACAGTTCCCTAATTTTTAGTTTCTTAAAGATGATTTCTAGACGATTATTATTTTAACTAGTTTTTAATTTCTTAAAGATGATTTCTAGACGATTATTATTTTAAATATTTTTAGTTTCTTAAAGATGATTTCTAGATGATTATTATTTTAAATTATGTGAACAAAGTCTGATTCTATTGTTTGTGTTATATACTTGACACCTGCAACTTTTAGTTTTTTAAAGATGATTTCTAGACGATTATTATTTTAAATTCTGAAACAAAGTCTAATTCAATTGTTTATTTGTGTTATATATTACTTGACAAAAGTCTGATTTTATTGTTTGTTTGTGTTATATATTAATTGACACCTGCAAGTGGTGTGAATTCTATTGTTTGTTCGTCTTATATATTACTTGACACTTCATATGACGTCGCAGTTTTGGATTCCATTAAAAAAAAAGTCTGTGCGAGATCCTATAGTTCATAAAGACAATAAATCGACGAGTGCGTGTCACTGTTCATTTGCCATCAAAAGGAAAATCAAATCTTATCTGTATAATAATCGTTGAATCTATACGCTGATAATCAGTGTTTATGAGTTTGTTTGTCAAAAAACTCCGAAGTCAGCCCAATTTTCCTTGTGGTGAAGATTGATAATTAAAAACTGTTTTCATGTACAATTCATTTTATTAATGTTAATATCTTTTTTGTAGCAAATATAATAAATAAATGATATTTTTCCATATTTTTAGGAAATTTTAAATGTGTTTTATCTGCATTTTTAATATTTACTATGGTTGTGGGAAGGAGCCGGAATGAATTAATCAATTTTCAATTAAATCCTAAGGGGAATTGCGACTTGGATAATGACAGTTTTGTTTAATGACTGTAATCCTGGAACGGATTACCGTCGTTAACCAAGGTACCACTATATTTTGTTTGAAATTTTAAAAGTTGAATTTATTCCATATGCATGCCAAATTCAAATAAACGTGCAGTGGCAGAACTTAAAATTTTTGGCCCCCAGCAAATTATTTGAGTCCCTCCCACAAAAAAAAATTATCTAGATATTTTTATTAGAAAATAACAAAAAAGAACAAAATTGTATCGTTTAAAACACCAATTGAAAATTATCAAAAGAAAATATATTTAAAATTCTTCCTCCTGGATTTTAAATTTGGAAAATCTCTAATTACATCTTTTATTTCCATATTTTTGGCTACTGTTCCTACTGCCACATTGTTCTGATTCAATGAATATTTCGCTTTTTTCATGGTGCATTTAATTTTTATTTTATTATGTGTTAATTTAAAAAAAGAGTGAAAAAAGTATAGACAATAAAGATTTGAGCCCCCGCATTCGGGATCCAGCACATTATAGTTCTGCAATTGAACATATACTTAAATAGAATAATGTTAGCTTTATGGTATATTTGAGAGTACTAGATTCCGGCATGTATGTATGTATAGTTATACCATTACGTCCAGATTTTCACATATTTTGTGTGTGTTTTGACCCAGCTTTGTTCATAAAGTTTTAGCTAGCAGATTTCTATTATGATTAAAATAGTTACTATAATGTTTTTGCTATATATTATAAAATTAGCATATTTTGATTTTATAATTTAAAATGAAATAAATCCAAATAATAATAATCATTACTTTCATTTTTTAGTTTATCATATAAGACAGGTGTGTCAAACTCATCTTAATTCAAGGGCCATTTAATGAGCCTGTGAGATTACCGTGGGTCACATCACATTTAAATTTTTATTTTAACTACATTTTGGAGTAACAATTCAGAAATATAGATAGTATAATTAAAACTATTGTGCAATCAAATGAATATATTACAAAAATATATAATTACTATATAATTACTTTTAATTATGCATATTTTCTAAATTTAATTCCTCACTATCAATCTTTAATTTTCTATTAAGCAATAAATGTCATATTTTCTGTACAAAAACAAAAACTTTCATTAAAATTTTATAAATTCAAGATCATTTTTAAAAGTTTTTTAAACATTTTTATACATTTTTAAAATAAGTTAATAACACAACAAATAAATCTTTAACAAGCCGCTAATTCATTCTTTATATACATCCTTCAAAGAGAGATTTTTTGGAATTTGTATATTATATTTGTCTATTCAAAAAAAATATAGCATCTCATTTATGCTTTTTGGTTTTTCAGTAAGAAATTTCACATAAAACGATGTAGTCCTTTCAGGAAAGCACTTAGTTTGCGTCACCAATCTGAAAGATCAGTGTCATCTGTACATATACATCTGATAAGGCCAATTGAAAAAATACACATAATATACTTTCGTTTTTTAATAGAATTATTAATAAAACAGTCTTCAGCACTTATTTAAGTGAAAAAAATTATTATAGATCTTTTGGCTTAATAAAGCCATTCTCAGTAACAACACTTTTTAAAACAAAAAAAATGTTTTTTTTTTTAAAGTTTTGTTACTTTTTTTAAAAAAAGTGTTGTTACTGAGGATGGCTTTATTAAGCCAAAAGATCTATAATAATTTTTTTCGCTTAAATAAGTGCTGAAGACTATTTTATTAGCAATTGAAAAAACTTGTGCAATTATATTTTGTTTTAATCAAACTAGTGTATCATAATATATGACATAGCTACAAAGCGACAGTTACTTCTCATTATCTCATATTGTTCTCATTTTCATTTTAGTTAAGAGTGTTGAAGGCCACAAAAATATCACATCAAAAGCTGCTAGTTTGACATCCTTGATTTAAGGAATAAAGATCAGCTCCAAATTAAACGAAAAAAACATATATCATTTATTATACCAAAGAACTTTTGGCTTAATGAAGCCATCTTCAGCAGTTTTTGGACAAAAAGAATAGATCATTAGAATATATCTATGATATATAGATGTATTCTAGTCTTTCTTGTCTATTCTGTTCTTGTTCTATTTTTGTCCAAAAACTGCTGAAGATTTCTTCATTAATCTGAAAATTCTTTGGTATGATAAATGATATGTTTTTTCACTTAATTTGGAGTTGATCTTTATTCATTAAATGTTAAAATGAAATAGTGAGAAAATTATTTTAAGAAAATTTTTGTTTTTCTCAAAAATCTATGGTAAATTGTAAAAAATAAATATGAAACTCTAATTCTCAACTAAATTTTTCAAAATATTTTATATATTATTAAATAGATTTGAAATTATTAAAAATATAATTTTTCAATAGAATTATTATTTATGTAACCTTACAAACTGGTAAACAAAGTTATTTTTTTAGACAAGTAGTATTTTCGAGGAAAAAGACAACCACATAGCTCATTTAGAAGATCGTTTAGCTATTTTGGAGCAGCGGCTTAATGATAGTACATTAACAGGTGATGAAAAAGAGAGAGCGCTAATAAATGAGGTTAGAAATTATTTAGATAATAATAATGTATTTAAATCTAAATTTTTTTCATAATGAGTGTTTATTTTTAGAGGATAAGTTTAGAAAAGAAATTGGAAGAATCTAGACAACAACTGATTGAGATTAAAACTGTTTGGAGTGAGAAGATTACGTCTCTAGAAAATCAGGTTTGAAATTTTGTGCACTTCTTTTTGGAATTTATATTATTGATTTAATTGACCAAAATGTATCCTATCTCTAGATTTATAACTTAAATAAGAAAATGGCTGATGATAGTCAAGAATGTTCACACTTAGAAGAAAAATTAGCAGAATTAAAAGTATCATTTGCTAAAAAGGAAGAAGAATTGTGGAAAATGGAAGAAATTGTCCAAAAACAAAATAAGGATTTAATAAAAATGGTAATAATTTTCAAAAAGTATTCTTTATAGTAAATAATTTAAAATGGAAATGCATTAATATTATTATTATTTTTATTATAATTTCATAAATCTTATATTTTATTGAGTTGTCCAAAGAAACTAACTTATGTCATATTTCTTACTTTCACTAAACCAATGATTTATCTTTTTTACCATTATTTTCTATGTTCTTAGACAGGTAATATTTTTGAGCTATAATTACTGCTTTATTATTTCTCACAGCTGAATGATATATTTATTTTTTAAAAGTTTATAAATTAGTAAAATCAAAAAGATATTTTATGGTTTATAATATACAGGATGTTTCAAAAAGAATCATTGAATTTTAATGTCTGTATATATGAAGTTTACACAGACAGAGTGATTATTGACACATTAGTTTAAAGACATCATGGTATTTTAACCAGTCTTCTTTTAATCTTATGGCCCTTATTGGCAAAGATTTTACTCTTCAGGCCTTTTTTGCCTTTTTATCGGATATTTGTGTTTTACGTCATATTTAATTATTTTATTGTTACTTGTTTTTATTTGATATATGACAGTTTATACCAATTTATACATATATAGTTTTGTTGTTTTATTGAAATTTTCTTTTAAAATGTTACCATTGGCCGTTTGCACCATTTTTTTTTTTTTTTTTTTCTGTTATATTTTGTTGAAATGTTACCATTGGCCGTTTGCACCTTTTTTTTTTTTTTTTCTGTTTTCTGTTATATTTTGTTGGGTTTTGTTTTATTCGTTACCTTGTTTGTTCTATACAATTTTGTTAGGAATGTTTTTTAAGTTTTACCTTGTGTCTGGCACTGTTTGGCCCATGGAGGCCCTTGTGCCATTAAACACCAACAAACACTCATGGAAGGAAATGAAATTACTTTCCGAACAACCCAATAGAATTTCAACTAGTCATAATGAAAATGAAAATATTGCTTAGTTCTTTTATTAACCAACAATGTTTTGTGCAGCTAACAGAAAGCCATTACTTTTCAATATTTGTTTTAATGCAATAAAAATAAAATTTTTATTCAAATCATTATATAGATGTTCTGAGTTATAATTCATTTGCATGTTTTTTTTGTAACTTGCAATCCACTCTTATGCTGAATCCAAAGATATCAAATACACTACATATAATTTATTGGTTAATATATGTTATTAATTGGAACTTTAGAAACTTCTCATTTTAGAGATTTGATTATAAATAAAGCTTTGCTGTAAAGCTCTTCCATCTTGAAATACTGTGATTGTTCATCAAATAACTAACTTGTGTACTTGTGTTAAAGCTAAGAAATTTTCGGAAGAATTTTTTATTAAAGAGAGGTCAGCTTAAACACAAATCAGTTAAAAATTATAAAATTTTTTTGTAAGATTCATAAGTTCTTGTCAATGTATCCTCGTAATACTTCTGTGCCAGCTACATGATTTACCATATTTATTCCTAACAAAATATGTACTGATTCTATTATTAAAAATCATAGATATGTATGAATGTTCATAAATTAATATTTTATATATATTTAAATATTGAGTTAAAACTGCACAAATAAGATCAAAAATATATTTCAGTTCTTGATCAAAACCTTTAATATATTTGGTATAGTAATTTATATAAAGTTATTTATTTATTATTTCTAGTTTACTTTTAATATATAAATTCGATATTGAATAATTTATGATATCGAATAGTGAATGTTGTTAAAAAAATTATTGATTTTGTGATGAATAAATATTAAAAATGTTTATAAAATGTTTCTAGTGGTTTTGATAGAAAATTATTTTCATTTTATATTATTAATAAAACATATTGTTTTGAAAATTTTCTTCACTAATGTGTATTACTGTTCACTACCTACATCTTTCAAATGTTCAAATAAACATAATTAAAAATTAAATTAATCTTTATAGATGATGATTTTTCATTTAATTCCATCAGTACAAACTGGCTCAAGAATTTTAATTTTTGAGAATTTATTGTAATAATTTTTCATTAATACAATTTTTTAAGAAGAAATGAAATTTCATAAAATTGACAACACTTATCGTGATTGTGATTTAATTTTTGTTGCAATAATATCAAATTAAAATTCATAGGAAATTTTATTTGGTATTTTAAAAAATTTTGATAATTTTGATGTTTTAAATCAATTGAATATTATTCACAAAATATATTGAGCATATCATTTTAATTTAGCAAATAATGAATAAAATAAATAAAATTGTTGTAATTAACAATGAGATACATGCACGCTTTGGAGTCGAGGCTACTCCAAATCACATGATAGAAGGAAAACATAGAAGATGCTTAGTGCTTTCCTATTCGCATTTCCAAACGAATGACCTGCCAACTGGTGTCTCTCTGCGAAACTACTGAAAGTAGTATAGTAGACTGGTTACTATCGTTACGTGTATGTTATAAGTGAATGTTGTTATGGATTTTGGGAGAACGAAGAAGAATAATAAGATAAGTAATCGTTATTCCGGCGTACCACAATGTAAGAACAAACAATCAGCAACCATTTTTTTACATCGACTCCGAAAAATATCAAATTACAAAAAGAAGGGCTAGCACATTGAAATTTGGAAAGAAAGCACCCAAGAACATTTTCATTTGTTCTGTGCATTTTCTTATGACTGATTACATTTTATCAGGTAATAAAGGTTGATAAATAAATAACATCTAGTTATAAATCTAAAAATAAAGATCCCAAACTGGGCAAAATGATAGATTACCTGCTAGTGAGAGGCGTGATACGCCTTTCACTTAGCAGTATCCTTTTAATAAATATATATACATACTGTACGCGTTATGTTTCCCGGACACGATGTAGTTTCTCTACATGTGATCTGGGACACACACACACACACACACACACACACACACACACACACACACACACACACAATCACATACACACACACACAATCACACACACACACAATCACACACACTCTACATGTGATCTGGGACACAATCACATATATGTGGTGACGTTGATGTTTTCTCACATCTACGGAGTGCTAATTTTATTTAACAACACATCATATGTTATTCATCACTTTATTACATTTCAATACCAAAGAACATGGCAACCAACAACCCATGCTGCCAATTGAACAAAAAATAAAATATAAATAATTAATAATTAAAATAACTATATTTTTAAAATTAGATTTAACTTTAACGTAAAGAAAACTATTACTACATACAGTTTCGCAGCTCCTTGCTGGAAAAAACAAAAAGGGTCCAAAATACAGGAACACAAACACACAACAAGGACGCACAACCAGTTCACTCGTAGCTAGCATCGGTACGGCAGAAGAAGGTGTCTTGCTTCATGGATGCCACCGCTTTTGTATGCATCAGCCATTTACATAATATTTTCTTTTTCATTAGTTCGTATTTAAATTTAGCAAGATAATAACCCCAGTTATTTGAATTTACAATTAAACATTTATAAATATATTTTAAATAATAAAAAAAATCTAACATCAAATCAACAATTTGCAGTTTTAACACGTGCCACATCATGGC
>AYEL01062286.1:0-16305 GCA_000484575.1 Olivierus martensii
TTTGTTTTTCCGACATGCTATTATGGATTAAAAATTTGAAAGTTAAAAAAATTTGTAGGAAAACTTAATTTTGAATAAAAAAACTCTAATATTACCTTTTTGACAATAATATTGCACTCACGCCTTTCAAGAAACACAAGAATTGCTAAAATTGCTAGTTAATAGCTTACCAGTCTGACGGATTGTGTGATAGAAGCAAACACAAATAAGCACAGACGCGGCGCTTTCGTATTGCATGTTTGAACAAGTCGCCGACAAGTGAGTAACTCGTCACAAAAAATCGCGCACACGCGGCGCGTTCGTATTGCATGTTTGAACAAGTCGCCGACAAGTCAGTAACTCGTCACAAAAAATTGTTTCGGTTTAGTATGTACTACCATTTTATTATAATTAATTTTATAACAATATATTGATGGGAGAAAGTCGATAAAATAAATTCAATTTTAGAAATGCTTGGCGGGCCGCATAAACATGTTTAACGGGCCGCGTGTTGCTCATCCCTGGTCTAGATGATACGTTTTATAATTAATCAATAACCTTCAAAGTGAAACAGTATCTTTTCCAAATTTGAATGTATCTCTTAGAGCAGTATGTGTTTTTCTCTAATAATTCTATAAAACTATTGTAATATTAATTCCTCGACACACATTAATAAATGTTGAAAATAAGTATCAAAGAAATACAATGGGTGATCGGTTAACGAACATAATCCGTTCAAAGACGATGTTCGTTATCCGATTTGTTCTTTAACCGATCATCGATTTATCATAGGTTTTTATGGGAATTTGATTAATTCATTTTGGAGACCCAAAAAAAATAAATAAATAATTATAAATTTCTTATTATGTTGGAGATCCAAAAATAATTATATAAAAAATTATATTTCTTACTACATTTATTTATAAATAATAATAATAATATATGATACATAGTCTTGCATTTCATCTATTATGTTTATTTTCCGTAAAAAAATCTGTCCAATGTCGATTGCTTTCCTCTCTTCTTCAGGATTTTTCGGAAGTGATTAATAGCATTGTCGTGGTAAAAACTTTTCTCTCCCCTTCAGGATTTTTTGGAAGTGATTAATAGCATTGTCGTGGTAGAGATTTTCAGGATTTTTCGGAAGTGATTAATAGCATTGTCGTGGTAGAGATCCTCAATTTATTGACCTCAACCTGGTATGGGTGCCATTTTAAGACCAAAATATTATGCTCTCTTACCTTCTTTAATAAATCTTTGATTTGTTTTAAGTTGTCTCCTGGTTCATTTTAATCAGGAAAAACTACTGTTCTTCCATCCTTACCCATATTATCTTCTTTAATAAATCTTTGATTTGTACTTTCTTTAATAAATCTTTGATTTGTTTTAAGTTGTCTCCGAGTTCATTTCTAACCTTTAATAAATCTTTGATTTGTTTTACGTTGTCTCCGAGTTCATTTTATGGGAAAAATTACTGTTCTCCCATCCTTACCCATAAGTCCACCGACGTTTGACTTACTCATAGGTCCACCAACATACAAGGCCTAAGCATATCATTCCTTACTGTTCTTCCATCCTTACCCATAAGTCCACAAATGTGCAAGGCCTATTCTTCCATCCTTACCCATAAGTCCACCAACGCGCAAGGTCTAAACCTGTCATTCTCGTCCTTACCCATAAGTCCACGAGCGCGCAAGGCCTAAGCCTGTCATTCACCCTTATCCATAAGTCCAGGAACGCGCAAGACAAAAGTGTGTCATATCCTCATGAGATATTTTTATTGGCGGCAGTCACTTATAGAACTCATCACAGGCTGGCCAACACCTATGAGGGGTCAACCGGATGGTTGAAGGATGAGGTTCAACGGGCCGGGCCACACCCCTCCTGAAAAATTGGAGGAGTGGGACCCGGATCCTCCAGGATTCTAAGCCATAGCTTCACCACGCAGCCATCCGACTGACCTATCGTTCTGTCAGTCCGCAGATCCCACAGAATTGTTCTGTCAGGTGTTCGTTATCCGAACAGTTCGTTAACCGATCACCCACTGTTAGATATATATTCCTATATCTAAAACAGTGAGTATCTAATAGATCCCACTGTTGGCCAGGCTGTGATGAGCTCCAAATATAAGAAATTGAATAAAAAATACGGCAATTAGCCTCAATTCTTTTGAAAAATTCCAACATAATTTTGAGAGGAAAAGTTTTCTTCTATTCTGGAAAATTTTATCAGCAGAAATTTTCTTTATTCGAATTTTTATGATGTTTTAAATTACTGTTTCCGAGACAAATATTTTCTTAGAGTTATATAAATAATTTATAATATTTTCCTATAAAATAATGTGTTGTAAAAATAAATAATTAATAAAAAGATTCTTAAAAGACCCCATAATAAAACCTTTAAAAAAAAATTTTATTAGATCGTTAGTGGAATAAAAATTAGCTTAAACATTTTCAAAATAAATATTCTAAGTAGTGGACGGTAAACTGGGTAGACTTATAAAGATGCATATTTTAATATTTTAATTATATTTACCGTTCAAAATGTATTTGCTTTAGAATAAATATAATATTCTTCTGTATTCAGAATCTTCATAACTATTGCTTCGAAATACGTAATATAAATAATATTATCTTTCAGACTAGAAATCATAGACTAATAGTATAGTCAGAACAAAATTATATTTGCAGTGTCAAGTCTAATGCAGTCTGTAATGACAAAACAGATTCATCAGAACACTCAAATTCTTTCCCATGTATTATCAAGTTCCCTTTGGATTTGCGGAAAATATACGCAATTAATAAATATGCCTGTGAATTACTGTTACAATCAGATGTTAAGCAAAAATATATATTTTATCTCGTTCAGTTCTTAAGTACATTTGTCGAATATAAAAAAATGAAACGAGTAAAATTAAAAAAATACTTTTTAATAAAAATGCATAAAATAACTATCCAGTTTCAAAAATGGCGAAAAAACTTCTCATTGAAGTAAATATTTTTTATAAACAACTATAAAAAGAATTAAGAAGACAATATCATTATAACTATTATGAGCCTTATTACAGATAATAAAATAACAATATGACATATTATTTAAGTGATAATCAAAATAAAAATGAAATAATTTAATTATTACTATTTTATTTAAACAGTACTTTTGATATCAATATAGAATGAATCATGTCTTTTTGTCATAAGTTCCCATGACAACAATTTTTATTGATTTCTTTTCAAAACATTCATGCTATTTATGATGGTTTATTCAAAAATATATAAGTCTAGTGCTGGTTATGACTTCCAGAGTAATAATATCCCATCAGAAACATCCAATATGTAAAATAAGCCAAATACAGTACTAAGAAATCAGGATATTTGTTATAAATTAGATGCGGCTATTTTAGTTGACGATATAATTTTATTTTCTGAAATCATCAGTCGAGTTTTAATATCTAAATTGTAACAACCATTCTAATTTCTTACTATAGAACTTCATTTATTTTTTACATATTATATGTTTTTGATTGGATATCATTTAATTTTTATGAAAACAGTTCTTCTGAGAAAGATATTAATATATCATTAAATATTCTATGTTTAATGATTGAATCGAAATTAATACAGAACATTAAATAACATAATAAATATACAAACTTTGATCAAAATCCGATACGAATCATTAGAGAGTTCACTATGAAAGTACCTCCTATTTCCTTCAATTTGACTTTATTAAGGTATTTTTCAGAAAGGTTTAAATAACGAAAAGAATATTTATTTTTTAGATTTGGTTGAAATTGGTTTACGGTGCAACGTATAGAGTCATTTCTAGAGAAGAGAATCTTCCACTTGTAAATCTCTTAATTTTAGCCTAATCGGACCAAAATTTTAAGAATTGTTTAATTAATTTATGTTTATAATCTAAATTTGGTCAAAAGCAGTTAAATATGCGATAGGTAGAAGTATAAAATCTTCTTTATTTTAACCCAATTGTGCTGAAATTTTCAGGGTATTCAAATTATCTAAGAAATTTCTATATCGCAATTTTCATTGATATTAGCTGAATGATGTAATCTGTAGAAGTATCCGCGAAGAAGAGGAAGGAGGAGAACAAAAGAAAAAACAACTGCTTTTTCCAATTTTGCAGTATTGAAACCGCTTGATTTCAACACTGCAAAAATGCGCGGATTTGAAATTTCAAATTTAGTAGTCAGTATCTTTATTGAATATTTTTCTTTAATATAATAGTCAAATTAATAATATTTAACTTCGAACGAAAATTACAGCGAGTTGAATTTCGGTCGAAATGATTTCTGTAATAAGAGTCAGTCAGTAAATCTGTAAACTATTGTACTTAGGTTAGACTCACTGCGTTGTCTGGATGAATATAAATATGTACTGAAAGAGAATGCAATAATCATATTAAGAATATTTTAAAATTATCGCGATAAGATATTATTTAAAGAAATTAAACAGATTTAAAAAAATTGAATTTTTGAATTTAATTGCACATTCTAATGTCAAAATATATTATAAAAATCATTTTAAAAGCAAAATCTTCAAATTAGTATCTATTAAAAAATCATAAATATAGAAAACTAGAGTATTCGGTTGATGTGGAATTTCAAATACAATATATTTATGCGATAACTTTTCTTGCCATTATGGCATCGACATCCTGACTAATAATAAAAATATTTTAAATTAATTTTAGTGAATTTATATATTAGGTTAGCGTGAATTATAAGGTTAAATCACACAGGGTCGCAGCCACTTTTAGAGCACGGCACAGACTGGCTAACACTCATGATGGGGTCAATTGGATGGTTGAAGGATGGGTTTAAACTTCCGGATCCGGCCCCTCATGAAAACTAGAAATGTGGGACCCGGATTTGAACCGGGATCCTCCAGGATAGTGAGCCACAGCTTTACCACGCGGCCATCCGGCCGATAATATTTTTTATCATCAATTTGAAAAAAGCATTATTGTGTAACTGCTTCCTCCAGTAATATAAGTGTACATAATATATACATATTTCAGAATTGAGGAGAAATTTTTTGAGAAATTTACTTGAAGAAACTAAAATTTCAATAATGATATCAATGCTTGATATTTTACGAATTTTTTTAATTGAGAAATTTACTTGAAGAAACTAAAATTTCAATAATGATATCAATGCTTGATATTTTATCTACTTTTTTTTTATTAAATTTTAATAAAGATTTTATTGTTATGATTTGCATTTTAATTGTAATTCCACAATATATAAACAGTATAATCTAAACAGTAATCGATTTATAATTAATATTTTTTTAGACAAATTGAGTGATTTTGTGATTAATCGTATAACAATATTCATGCAATACGATATTATATGAATATCGTTACATCATAATCGCAGTTTAGCATATTATATTATATTTTCGTAAATATATATTTAATTCTGATGTATTTTTGATAAAATTATTGTTTATCTATTAAAACATGTCATGTTAAATTAAATGTAAATTCGATTTTACTGAAAATATTGTGATTAAATATGTAATCAAGCATTTTTAAGTCTACAAGCTTATAAGATCCATATGTTATGTCTGTGTGTCCTACTGATGATTTCTGAACTAAATTAATAGATTTTTCATGAAATTCAGTACTAATTTTCTTCTCTTAAAGATGATCGTGATGCCGCATCTTTTATACTTTAAAAGATACTTTAACTATTAAAACTTCTGAAATATTTCCTTAATATGTCGTAAAATAATGGAGTTTTGCTAAACTTATTAGGGAGGTCAAGTCATGAAGATGATCTTGACGACAGATTAATTAGCTCTTTATCTTCAACCTTATAAACATGGCAAACATTTAAACTTTGAGTGCTTTTGTTTAATAACTTTTGAATTATTTTATAAATCTATGACATTCAATAAAGGATTTTGATGACACAAATTCAATTTTGCTTCTTTAATCAATCCAAAATAATGAATATGTTCTGAAACTAGACGATTAATTTATTATAAAATTTCTGTTTATTTTCACTGATCTTTATTTATAATTGAGGAATTGTTGTAGATGAATATCGACATTAATATCTGTGGAATAATATTAAAAAAATCTTTAAATAGGCTATAAGGTAACTTTTAAATAATAAAGATAATCTTTAGAAAAATAACTCTAGTACACAAGGTTATATTCTTTGAAAAAAAAAATTGCTTTTTCTACTAATGTCGAGTGTCTACTAGAAATGTCTTTTCTTCCTTTCTTCGACAAAATCAAAGAGTTTTTCATTAATTCTACTTCACTTTAGATGTTAGTAACCAATATAGAGAAAAGTTGAAACATTTCTCTGAAAACTTTTGAAGAAAAAATGATGTTAGCTAGTTCAATTTTATTCTTTAATAAGATTTAATCTAAAAGAATAGTTGCAAGTAAAGCATAGTATTGATCAATAAATTTTTTTTTTTAAAGTATTCCAATGTATTTATTAAATTGTAAGTTTATGAATCATTTACACTATATCAAGATATATGCTATTTAAATACAGTATAATACAGGGTAAATCAAAAGTCACTATCTATCACAAGAAATAATTGGATAGCTTTGAGCTATGTAGAGCTATTGATGGTCGCCATGTGGAGCATTAATTACTTGTAACATATACTTTGAATATAGCTTTTTCTCAAATTTAAACCTGTTTTTCAAAATTCCAATTACTTCTTGTGATAAATAGTGACTTTTGATATACTCTATATATAAAGTATTCAAATCAAAAAAAAACTTTTGTTTTCACTGCATTGCGTAAGAGTAACTTCTGAAATCCTAAATCTATAAATTGTTCTAAATGTCCTATTAAATCAGTATGAACAAAATTTAATGATTTAAATTAATAATTTTATTCTATTACCTAATACAATACATAAATTTGTGTTTTTATTTATTTACATTAAATATAATGAGCTCGCGTTTTTACGAATCTCCAATTTACGAACTAATCCGCTGGTCCCGAAAATTATCCCATAAGACAAATTCTTAATTAGTCCTATGGGATAATTTTCTAGTTAATTTTAATTCTATTTTACAAACTGAAAATATATATTGTCTCTCTTTTTTATAAACTCAATTGTGCCACTTTTCTTTCATTTATTATTTTTCTGCAGACACAAGTCAGAGAAGTGGTTCTCCTCTTAACGAATGAATGGAAGTGGCATGGGAAAGGAAACCGAAAACGGGATCGTCCGCTTTACGATTTATTGTAGTGGTTTGCTAGGGAGCACCCCTGCAATAAATTGGATGATCGCGTTTTCGGTGTGAGATTTCGTGCTTGAAACAATGTTGCATAAAAAGAAACGAATTTGTTTATCTGTAAATGTCAAAAACAAATTTTGAAGGAAGTTGATGAAAGTGTCCTAACCAAGACAGGGATACAGGGATGAAAGATGATAGAAGGGCATACTCAGAGGTTTGACCCAATAGGATTGAAAAGAAGTGAGAAGAGTTAGTAAGAGGAAAGTGCGAAAAAAGAATAGAATTTCTATCAGAAGAAGTGTGATAGGTCACTAGAAGAGTGAGGGCATAGTTTCATATAAGTTTCAAGCCATATGGCTTTAACATAGTTCATAATAACATAATGGATACAAAAAAACAAAACAAAACATAACATAACATTAAATATATAAGAATAAAATAAACAAAAGAAAGTCCGAAGAAGATGTAAAGTGTCAGTCCGGAGAAGTACAGATAACTATTATTAACATATCAGTCCAGGAAAAAGTTAGAGGAAACCTTCCAAACCGTCAGCAGATTCAATTAATCGCAGTAGAAACTGCAAGAAAAGTGCACAAAAGTCATCGTAGGCGAGGAAGTCGCTGAGGTATTAAAACATTGAAGATCGGTGAGAGTTCAAATGACAGCAGAGTAGCACTACCAAGAGCACGTAGGTAAGATCAAAGAATTATAATTGAACGAAGGAAACCACAAGGAACAACAGACTAGTTAGCTGATGGAGATTTCGCTGGTAATTTGGGAAGAGTATGGAACTAAAGCACCAGTTTCCGCAATATAGTTCAGGAGAGAGTGGAATAATTGTGATAATTGTGATAAGGTTTTCTTCTTTGCAAGGCCAGTTGAAGCCAGCCATAACCGCACTTCGTTCGAGAGAAATTCTTTGGGTTCAAAAATGCAAGCAATGGAAAAGAAAATGGTTCACTGTTTGAGATGTGTTGATACCGCAGTCGCAGCTGTTATCGTTTAAAATATTAAACCTTTCGAGGTAAGTTTTGAAGTTGCCATGTCCCGTAATTACCTGAGTCAGAGTATGCGAAGGACGGAAATAATTGCAGTCGAGAATAAATTTAATAAACGGCATGAATTTTAAAGCATGTCTGCCAGTCGAACCGTTTTCCCACTCCTATTGCCAAAGGGAAATGATTTCATTATTAATAATAATTTTTTTGATTTGCAGGTTGGAATTCTGGAATAAACGATAGGTAATTGAATGCTAGCTGCTTTCTTAGCGAGAAAATCAGCTTTATCGTTACCGACAGAATCAGAATGTCCCTTGATCCAAGTGAAGAAGACTTTGATCTCTTCGTGGAGAACTTGATAGATTTCTCTGATTTTGTAAACAAGAAAAGAATTGCATCGTTTCTTGATAAGCATGCTCAGTGCAGATTTACTGTCAGAGAAAATGTAGATGGAAGAATAAGGATAGTTATTCTTGTCAAACTCAACAAGTCCTCTGTAAATAGCATAGAGTTCAGCTTGAATAATGCTGCAATGATGCAAGTTTGTAATATCCTTGAAAGATAGTTCTAAAATTGCTATCTAAAAACAAAACTCCAGCTCCCACTCCGTTCTCGTTTCTAGATCCGTCAGTATAGATGTTAAGAGCATTGGTTTTATACTCAATTTCAGTACTCCACTGGATGTGAATCCGTTTACCAGAATGGAAAAGTAGGTTAGGAAAGTGTTCAGTTGAGTTATTCTTGACCGTCTCACAAAAGTTAATAAGGTCTTGCGTTAAGTTCAGGATCTCTTTACTATTGTTGTTCTTAATAATCGCATTTTCCAAATAAATTTGTTGGATTTTCAGGCTGCCTCCTTATTGGAAGGAAAGGTCCTCTCAAAAATAAGATTTCTGTTAAGATTGATGGTAACCGTATTAAGTGTGTCAATAACCTTAAATATTTGGGAATCATTATTGATCACAAACTTAACTGGCACTCGCATATTGAATACGTCACTAATAAAGCTTGCAAAATCTTACATAAACTCAGAAGCTTAGGTGGAAACACAGCCCTTCGAACTGCTTATATTGCTGCAGTGGAACCAATAATCTTTTACGGGGCTGCTATCTGGGGTGGAGCCACGAACAAAAGCCATATTAAAAGTAAGTTGCTCTCGCTTCAGCGCAAAGCAGCTATTGGCATTTGTAAAAGCTATAGAACTGCACCAACAAATGCTCTCCTAACCAAGACAGAAATAGCGAAAAAGTTTGTGATATCGAAGAATTCTCTGTCTACAATAATCAAAGCCAGAGATAAAATCGTTAATCACGATAACGGCGGAACATCTAGAAGTATTTCCGTGAAGCGAAGTACAATATCTAGAGTTGGAGAAGGCGCTGTTCCTTGGATCAGGAAAATGAGAGGCAACAATATACCCATTGATGGCAACCTACTCAAAGAACAAGCAGAAATTTTTGCTTCGAGATTCCAATTGAACGATTTCAAGAGATTGGATGGTTAGCTGCAAAAATTCAAATCATGTCATGGCTTGACTTTCCATCCTTTAGGAGATAAAGTGTATGGCGAAAGTGCAGCAGTCAATACGGTCACCATAAACAAATGGAAGGAAGAGAGGATGAAAGCTCTACTTTCCGAATATTCGTCAGATGTTTTTTATTCGGACGAGACCGTTTTATTTTTTAAAGTGCTGCTGGACAAAACATTGCGTTTCAAAGGTGATACATACAGTGGTGGGAAGAAAGCTAAATAAAGAATTGCGGTTTTAATGGAGGCCAACATCTCCAGCTCAGAAAAGCTGCCTCTTCTATTTATAGGGAAGAATCAAAAGCCCATATGTTTCAAGAACGTGAAAAAACTCCCCGCTGTGTATTATGCAAACAAAAATGCATGGTTGACGGATATCATTTACGAAAATGGTTGAGAGAACTGGACCAAAATGTTTTGAAAAAGAAACGAAAATTCTCCTACTAGTGGATAATTGTACTTCTCACGATAAAGTCAATGCGCTGAAGACAATCCCGGTCGAGTTTCGTCCGCGAAACGTTACTTCTGTTTTGCAACCTATGGATCAGAGCATAATCCAATGTTTCAAAATAAAATATCGTCGAATGTTTTTAAAAAGTTGTTCTTAACTTTGAACATGGAAAAATCTACGAGATCGATTTACTCGGCGCGAAGCATTTATTAGTTATCACGTGGAATGACGTCTCTGAAGCAAAAATTACTAACTCTTTTCGTCACGCAATGTTCATTAAAGATGATGTGGTCACAGAAGAAGAAATCTTGGATAATGGACAGAATACTGATGAAGCCTGCTACAAGAACTTCGTCGCAAGGTTCCACAAGTGCCTTGAAGACCTGACTTTTCAGGACTTCTTAGATATAGACGAGAACATCGTATATACGGAAGAAATATCGGACGACGAGATAATTAAGCAAGTTTTGACCCCGGATACAGAACAATCCGATGACGATGAAGAATGCGAGGCCATCCCAAGATCTACACTTAAAGAAGCCACCGAATGGCTATCAGGTTTGCATCGTTTTTCAAAGCAGACGATTACACTAAAGCAAACAAAAATTAGGATTTCTTTGGAACTTCTAGCAAATAAAGGTTAGTAAAAATTGTATTTTTCGATTTTTTAAGTATTATTCCCATTTACGAACTTTTTCGCGGTCCATAACAGTTTGTAAAAAAACAAGTTTATTGTATCAATAAAATGAAGAAAAATGACTTTGATGACATACATTACTCCTAATGAATTTTTATTTTGATAAGCTTATTATTCATCTATTAAAGCATATTAAAAAGTAAATTTGATTTTACATAAAATACTGTGATTAAATAGATTATCAAGCATTTTAAGTTTAAAGTAAATGAAATTTATAAGATGTTTCTATGATGTATCTAACTGTATGTTCCGACTAAGATAATTATAATTTCATTATTTAGTTTATTTTCTATAAAATGTCTTTTCTTTGATGCGTTAAAATATATAAATACTATGAATTTTCATTAAATTTCTTTGTTATTTTTAATATTTGGGATACGATAACTCAAAACATGATTATGTTATCATTATATAAATCAGTAAGAACAGAAACTTCTGTTCTTACTGACACTAGTATACACTACCGACATAGTATTTTCTTGTACCAAAAATCATTCATAAACGATTCAAAGCATAGCGAAGGCACATAAAGTATGATAGATAATATACTAATGCAGTTATTGTATTATGTTATTATTCCTTTTATAGGGTGGCTAAAATATATAGGAACGGCTAAATATTTTGAAAACGGTTTATCGGAATTCTTTGAAATTTGGCATGAGGTTAGAAATGTTTACATCCTACTATCTGTATTTTTTCAACTTTATATCATCATTTGTTTTCGAGATCCAAAATTATTCTCACTTTTTAAAGGGCACTAGGGACCAATTTGACCATATTTGAAACCAGCATTTTATCCTGAATTCAGTGATATAGCACATGCCTATCTTATCTTTTAGGCAAGCCTCAAAAAGACCCATGTGACTTTACCGCGACGTCCATGGCGATGATTCACTGCGATCGCTACAAATGCTTCCGCGTGGCCGGATCGTCAGCCGGCAATGGGACACAATTCTACAAAAAGTATTGTGTTCTTGTTCGAATATTAAATTATACTGATTTTTTATGATATTCGTTAATTTTTGTGTACTTTATCTCATACTAACGTTTCTACAGTGATCATTACTCTTTATAGTATCTGTGCAATAATTATTGTTTAAAATGACCCATTTAAATGACAAGAGGATATAAATTTTAATGATGATTGGATATGCTGAGAGAAGTCGATGTAGGAAACTCTTTTCAATGGAGTTCATCCTGATCGAAAGCTCAGCTCTAAATTAAAGACATTGTCTGTATCAAGAACATTGCAGAGGTTTAATGAAACTGGGAGTATTAAAGATCTATCAAAACCTGGATGGCTAAACAGTGTTACTAATGATGAAAATTCGTTGACAGTTGTGTCAGACATGATAGAAAATCCAAAATATTCTATACAAGTTAGAATTGAACCATAATATGAGTAGATCAATCATGGATGGGATCAATACAAAACATACTGAAACGGGGAAAGTACCATCTCTACAAAATGCACTTGCTACAAGAACTGAAAGAAAATGATTTTGACAGCAGAACTGAATTTTATGAAAAAATGATGCGCAGGATAACTGAGGATGGTAACTTCTTTAATCATGTGCTATTTTCTAATGAATCTACTTTTTACTACAGGTTAAGCACCATAACTGTAGATTTTGGTCGGACATTAATCCGCATTGGATGGATGAGGTCCAAGCTCAGCGCTCACAAAAATTAATATTTGATGTGGCATCATTGGTCAGCATGTTGTAAGTCCATTTTTTCCTCGATGGCAATTTAACATCTAAAAGATATCTACAACTTTTGTAAGAAGTTATACCCCGATTAAGGAAACCTTCTCGAACTATGACAATTCGGATCTACCAGCAGACACTATATGGTTCTAACAAGATGGAGCATCGCTCGTTTGGACAACAAATATGCCAATATTTAGACCAGTGGTTCTAAACCACTGTGCCGCGGCACACTAGTGTGCCGCCAAACCTTTGACGGTGTGCCGCGAAAAATTAAGAATGTATTGTATGCATGTAATTGTATGAATCATATACTGTGTATTAATAATGAAACGTGGTTGACTAGATATCCCTTTTTGCAGTCGAACCACTGTACCGATTCCTATAAATAGGATATTGTTAGAAAAATCTAATCCTCGAATTTCTGCGACAGCCAAATTTTTTTGTCGTTATTCATAATTTAAAAATTAAGGAATAAAAATTAAAATTATACTTTCTATAAAAAAAAACAAAATCTGCAGGTGGCGCTATAACTTCATAAGAGCTGCCATTTATGATCCGGCGTACAAGTGTGTCTGCAATCTGAATGTAATAAATAAGAATAAATATAATAATCTGTTAATAAAAGTTTGTTATTAAATCTAAATTATTATTTAATTGTTAATAAAAATTTGTTGTTAAATCTAAATTATTATTTAAAATATTTAGGTGGCCCGCCAAATTTTAAAATATTAAAAAGTGTTCTTCAACAGAAAAATGGTTCTCAACAGAAAAAAGGTTGAGAACCACAGAAATAAGCATATAAAACACACAAACATCCAATTTCAAAATGTGTTCCTCAACCCAAAAAATGTTGAGAATCACTGATTTAGACAAAACATTTCCTGGTAGATGGATAAGACGGAGATTAACAATCGAATGGCCATCTCTATCAACAGCGGAACGAATAAAGAACTAAATTAGAGATGTGCGATACAAAAATATCGTATCGGCGATATTCCGATACCGATTTTCATACGATATTTGATATCGCGATATTTTGGAATGATATCGAAAATATCGCGATATGGTATTTAGGGAAAAATATGAACAATTTCCTTTTAAAACTCATTTATTTGCCAGATGTGATTAAAAATCGCCAGATATTTTTGATTCTATTGCTGATTTCAGCATCAAAATCATTGGAATTAATTCAGGCTTCAACCTGCTTCTTTTTGCACATACCACTTGACCTCGTTTACTAAATAAACATTTAGCAGGCATTAATGCGGCTGATATAATCAAATACTTCAGTGCAATCTTTGATAAATTTGAATAGCAAAAACTTGTACTTATCCAATATTTTATTGGATCTTCATGGCGATCTAATATTGGCTAATCCTAGTAGAACGAAAACCAAAATCAATGATGAAAACGGACGGAACAGTCTGTCTAATGTTGCCAACTCGGCAATCTCAAATATCACTCCATCCTCTGCTGATTTATCAAATAAAATGATTAATAATTATCGATTATCATAAAATTTATTGTTTAATTTTATTAAAATAATATTTTAAAGTAATTTTAATAAAAGAGTTGTTTAACGAAATCGGCCGTTATCTTTAACCGATATAATTTAACCAATGATTTAAATACATATAGAAACCGTTAAATTATCGCAGGTATTTATCGTATTGTTAAATATATCGGCGTCCAAAAAATATCGGAATATCGAGACGAGTAAATCGAAGATACACGATATATCGTATCGTATCGTCCCAACTCTAAATTAAATTGCCAATAATTCACCAAATACTTTGATTGCTTCGTATCAAAACTTCGTTCAACGTGTTGATTATTGCCAGGAAGTAAACGGTTAGAGCATTTATTGTAATCTTGCATTTTTTTATTTTTCAATACCTTAATACAGTTGGTTGAATCCTTGCATAACTGTTATCTTTATTACATTTTACAAAACTTTTAATGTTTCTTTTGTAGAATAGCGTCCCACTGCCGGCTGACGATCCGGCCATGCGGAAGCAATAGCAGCAATCTCAGTGAATCATCGCCATGAATGTTGCAGTAAAGTCAACATAGTTCTTTTTGAGGTTTTCCTAAAAGATAAGATAGGCATATGCTATATCACTGAATTCAGGATGAAATGCTCGTTTCAAATATGGTCAAATTGGCCCCTAGTGCCCTTTAAAAAGTGAGATTGGATCTCGAAAACAAATGATGATATAAAGTTGAAAAAATACAGTTAGCAGACGTAAACATTCCTAATCTCATGCTAAATTTCAAAGAATTCCGATAAACCGTTTTCAAAATATTTAGCCATTTCCATACACAAATGTATAAAATAAGAACCGTAAAAAATTGTTTTGTACTGCTATTATGCATAAAAAAGTCTATTAAAATTGAAATGTTAATAAAATACATAAGTAAATACAGATAAAAACTATTTATATAATAGTTTTTGTCTGTTATATAAACCTCTCTGCCAAAAATACACAAAATATCCATTAAAAAGAATATGTAATGAAAGAAATGGAATATTAAATCGCCGAAAAATTTAGATCAAGAAAAAGTAATACAGAAAATACAAATTCTGGAATGTGGCGCTGTATCTTGTTAATATGAAGATTTATTTAAATATTTGTATATTTTTATGAAATTGGAAATATTTCTAAACTAAATAATCGATAATCTTAATGAACTGTACCTTTAATTACATGATTTAATCAAGAGTAATCTTAAATAAGATAAATAAATAGTAAATTTTAAAATAATTTAAAAAATTCTATTAAATTATTTTGCATATTTATTATAGCAATGTGTAAATTTAATATTTTAAGTCATTTTCTACTGAGCTCACGAGGTTACAGAGAATATTTATTCAGTCACTTCGTGAAAATGCGATAATCTTTCGAGTAGTAATAACTTTTTTTTTCAAAACAAAAACAACAAAAATATTTTTGAAACTCTTTTTCGTCATGCGAATGATATTATTCATTTGAAAGAACTCAAATATATTTTCTAATAATGTTCATATATAACTTTTTTCTGCCTACATGTTTATTTGTTACTGTTTAGGCATTCACAATATATACAATATATACAAAGAATAAAATACTGAAAAGCATTCAAATTTAAGACAGTAAGTTCCTTTTTTTATTCAAGACATAACAGTACTAATCTTGAAGTCTCTATGCAGTTTCGTATAAAATACTGTATGCGAAATTTTAGGAATTCTATACATTTGAAACTATTTCTCGCATATAAAAGTTATACTATTTATTTTTTTGAGACGTTTTTAAAAAATGACTGTGACGTTATATATTATTGATAGAAACGTTTCTTATATATATATATATATATATATTTTCTTTTTTAACTACTCTTAAAGAGTTTCTAAAGCAAATATATTCGAAGAGTCGATAACTAAGTGTATTTATAAAAAGATGTATTCTTATTTTTATCATATTTTATAATATTTCAATTTAATTTATTATAAGTTAAGCTTCTCAAACTAGAAAGGTTTCACTGTAGGAGTGAAACTCAAATAAAATATCTATCTTTCTGAATTGTTAATACTTTGGGGAACCTTAACTTAGGCCTATAGCATAATCTAATCAACCAATCGACATTGTTATCAAAGAGATCGCAGACTTGTATTTTATGAAAAGCAACAAAAAGATGATTGTGTTGGATAAAGAGGTAGATATTGAC
>AYEL01062292.1:0-35193 GCA_000484575.1 Olivierus martensii
AAAAAAAAAATGATTTGAATATTTGTTATATAAAATTTAATGTTATTTTCACAATAATAACAATAAAAAAAAAGAAAAATTAATATTGAAAAATCTAATCAAGCGAAAATTTTTGAGATTCGATTGAATCGAGAATAAACCGGTCAATATTTTTTAGTTTTTAATACTATCTTATCGGAAAGTTTTGGCATATGATTGTAATTCTTTGAAGAACGGTCCAAAGACCAATTTGTTTTGGACTATTGCCAAGAAAAGTGATAAAAATGAGGATTTAAAATTAAAAACAGATAAGAAAAAGGTTATTATTGTAAAAATTTTTGTAAATAACAAATCTATTTTTTTATTTCTAAAATAGTATTAAATAAAACATTTTACAAGAATATAGATTGATTTTATTTGAAAAGTATTTATTTTCTTCGAATCGTCCTCCTTTTATTGCTAAGTTATAAAAATCCATGTGTTTCCTAAGCTACATATAAATATTATGCTGAACTTTGACGAGAATACAATGTCAAAGACCATATATTCATCAGGGTTTTCAAACTTATAAATTAGTTTCTGCTTATCTGTAAATGCTTTTTGAAAAATAATTTCTTCATATTTTAGACTATTATTATTAGTATCGAATGCCAATTCATAAATAAAGAAGCGCGCAAAATATTCTTATTTTTTTCATTCTTATTTAGTATATTGAAAGTATTCCAAACCTACATAAATTCAGTCTATATTCTTGTAAAATGTTTTAATTTATGTAGGTTTGGAATATTTTCAATATAACAAGAAGGAAAAAATAAATAAATAAAACACAAGCAAAAATTCTTATCAATTGCTAATCGATAGTAATAACAACACACTAAAATACGAAGAAATTAAATTTTAAATATTATTATAGATAAGCAAAAATTAATTTATAAAAAAAGTTCCACATCCTTGACGTCTACAGTATATATCCAAGGGGCGCAGATTTTTCGGCATGACATGATGTCTATAGACCGCCGAAAAAGTACTTTTCGACAAAAAAAGGGGAAAATCCATCTGTGTACTAATTGGTTTTACAGCACCACCCTTCCCCTATTTCCTATTTCTTCCTCACCCTCTCCTTTCTATTTTTATAAATTGGACTATCCCAATATTTTAACTTAATTGCTTTCCTATATTACTTCTTTGTCTTACAAGGGGAGGTTCAGACATTCGGGTCACCAATTTTTTTTAAATTTTGCATACTTGTAGTAGTCCCCTAGGACAATATAATGTGTGAGGTCACTACTCCAGGATTGTCGAGAAAATCGCACGAGAAGTTTCGTATTGACACTACTCCAGGATTGTCGAGAAAACCGCACGAGAAGTTTCGTATTGAGTACCTGTAATAGTCCCCTAGGACAATATAATGTGTGAGCAATAAAGTGCACTTACTCAAGCATTGATCGAGTAAATCGCGAGAGAAGTTTCGTATTGAGTTCATATATTCTAAAATTTAATTAATTGGAAGTTTCGTATTGAGTTCATATAATCTAAAATTTAATTATAATTCGAAGTTTTCGTATTGAGTTCATATATTCTAAAATTTAATTAACTCTCGAATGGTTTCGTATTGAGTTCACGTATTCTAAAATTTAATTAACTTTTGAATGTCTCAGTAGCGTAGTGGTTGAAGAATTTACTTTCATAATTGCAAGATCGCTGGTTTAATTCTTAGCATTAACAATTTTTTATTTATTTTTATTTATTTATTTTATTATTATTATTTTTCTTTTACATTGTTTTATATAACAAAAAAATGGCAACTAAAAACTATTATTGAATAAAATAAATCATTTTATAAGAATTTAGACTGAAATTATGTTGATTAAAACACTTCCAATACATCAAATAAAAAGGAAAAAATAAATAAACAAAAAAACTAGCAAAATTTTTCATCAGTTGATATTCGAAAGTAATAATAAGAGTATAAAATATGCATAAATCAAATTTCAAAAATCATTTAATAGATAAGCGGAAATTAATTTAATAAAAACGTTCCACAATCTCGACATATTATCACGGCAATGGCCTGTGGTTACTGTGCAATTATTGTTTGCACATGACGTCTCTTCACGTCAATGGCATTGAACTTGTTAAATTACAGTAATACCTTGCATAGTCCGGTTAATTGGTTCCTCATTCTTACTGGACTATTTCAGGTACGTAACCTATGGAAAAAATTATAATTGGTTCCAAGAAATTTTTATATGCTCATATGTTTTTTTTAAATCGTAAATTCTTACATTAATAATTATTTCATATGCATTAAACATTAAAATATTTTATAAAGATTTACAATAGACAAAAGGGGACATAAAGTGGGTCTGAGCCCATAAAAACGAATAGATAAAGAGAGCTCGTCCAACAGGTGAACGCATTTGCTTTCTCCTGTCAGCCGCTCAGCGCCATTCCAAACGCAGAGTGGTGTTCTGCGTAAAGGCGGATTCCCACTTGAACTGGGCCGCCACGGGCTGATGAGTCGCGAACGTCAATATGCCCAGTATTCGTTCCCATTCAATGATTCAATTAAGCGTTTGCAGTAAACAACTGATAACATTGCACTTGAAAGGCAGCACTATAACAAACATTGTTCAGATAAATTTGACAACACTGGAGCAGCCGCCTGCTTGTCTCAGCTCGTCATAGTGACTATTCGAGTCATATATAGACAGTAAGTAGCAAGCAACTTACATTTCATATTTATTCAAAGTAAATTAAAAATTTTTTTATTAACAATTACAATCCAGACTATAATGAAACCCGGACTATGCGTGGTATTGCTGTATAAGATGTGCCACAAATGATATGCAAATTATCGCAACATCGTTTCTGAAACAATCTTTCACCAAAAATGTTTTATTAGGATCAGATTTCGTATTTCTTATATATTATTTACTTATTGTAATAACTATATATTAATATTCTAAATAGCTTTAATTTATTTTCTTTGCTTTGCTTTAATTTCGATTAAGTTGGTCAGGTTAGAAAATGCCGTCACAATTCACTTCATGACGTCACCACTAAGCCAATCAGATTTACTGCACAACTGTACTTTATTGTGAAAACATGTTAAGTGAGTGTATGTATGTGTATGTATTTAAACCTAAAAATAATTTACTAAGGGTCATTTGGCTAGTGATTAATATTTGTTTATATACTCTAGGGGTTGGTTTCTATGTTGTGATAAATTATTGCATCTGTTGAGTTGTCAGACCAACAGATTTTTTTATTATAATTTTATTTTATCATCTTTTTATTATATTGCTATTAAAATAAAACAAAAACTGCATAATAATATAAAAAATATTATTTAATAAAACTTACAGGAAATTTTTTAGTTTCCAGATTTAAAAGATTATGAAGCAGTACAAAAATTCTTTGTTCAAGAAGTTCAGATGGGAGAGGAATTACTTACACAAGGTATTATAATAAAAGTTTATGGAATTTGAATTCTTATAAAATTGTAGTTCTAATTCAACTTTTTTTTTAATATGTATATGTTTAACTTTTATAAATTAGACTGAAACAATGAAAACATGAAAAAACAACAAATATAGTTTGAAAATTATAACTTATCATTTATTGACTTTTCAGCAAAATTAATAAATATATATATGCATTTATTTTAACTTTTATTAAATTTTTTGTTATTAAACATCAAAACAGTACTAACTTATCAAACTGCATAAAACTCAAATAACTTACTTCAATTCAGCACTTTTCTGCAGTTGAGCACACTCATAGAATTGGGAGCAAACGTTTTCGGTATTTTCACACTATTACAGTTCTAGAACATTGCCAGTTAATAATCGAAAAAACTAATGTTCTAACTTTCGAACACAAATATGTCATTATTTAAAAAGTTGTTTCTATGGTTACACTATTGTCTATTTTTTCTTTATCTTTCCTAATATTTAAATATATTTCTAGCAGTAATATGCCTCCTTACGTATCTACACTTTTCATTCTTATGGCCGAGCTATTGAACGAAAAAACGAGTGTGCTACCGGCAGCATGGCAATATTCAATACAAGATATAAAAAAGCTATAGGCGTTCTATTGGCGTGTAGATACGTAAGGAGGCATATTACTGCTAGAAATATATTTAAATATTAGGAAAGATAAAGAAAAAATAGACAATAGTGTAAAAACAACTTTTGTTGTTTTTACACTATTGTCAGTTAACAACAATAGTGTAAAAACAACTACCATAGAAACAACTTTTTAAATAAGGACATATTTGTGTTCGAAGGTTAGAACATTAGTTTTTTCGATTATTAACTGGCAATGTTCTAGAACTGTAATAGTGTAAAAGAGCCTGAAGAGAGTATGAAAATACCAAAAACGTTTGCTCCCAATTCTGAGAGTGCTCAACTGCAGAAAAGTGCTGAATTGAAGTAAGTTATTTGAGTTTTATGCAGTTTGATAAGTTAGTATGGAAAGAAAGCTGAGACAGCTTGAAGAAAAACAGTTAATAGAACATTACAAAACGTCAAGTAATAAAGTTATGAGAAGGTTTGAAACATGGAAATTCTTGCAGGAATGTAAATTGAATAGTGTATACCCAATGTCCATTTTTAGAATAAAGCTGCCGATAGCATCAAAAAAAGTGCTAGTAAACACCAGAAGAATATGCCTAAGAGCGGCGATAACAGATGCAAAAAGACAGTATTATAAAATGTTAAACTACAAGATGGAATGCAAAAATAGGATTTTGAATATGGGTAACTATAATACCTTATTAATTAGTGTGGAGATTGAGGCTTTGAGACTAAAAGATAAACTAAGAGCTAGGTACATACGTAAGCTGAAATGGATATTCAAATGCCAGCTTAAGACTAGAGCGAATGAACAATTAAGCTTAGACCAGACAGTGATGATTATTGGAGATATCAACATTCCAAAATTCGCTGAAACGATTTTCAGAAAAGGACTGGCGTGTGCGGTGGCTCGGGCTACGTCTATTCTAGAAGATATCCCTATAGTAGAAGATATGCTTGCGGATGTTGATGCATTAGAAAGAGAAAAATTAAGATGGATGTTTATACGAAATAAGAAGAACGAAAGAAAGTTGATGAATAGTAAAGCAGTTGATAAAGTACTTGAAACACGCATAAAGTATACGTTAAAATGGATGAATGAGAATAACCTAATGATTACAACATAGGACAAGACGAAGAAATTAGTACTGATGGACAGGAACGTATATGACATCTATATAGAAGAATATATTAATAAGACGCAATCAGAAATTCTCCAAGAAGACCTGACTTTAAAATTAGCTGCTAAAGTGGAGAGGTTAATGAATAAGAAGTTATTTCCAACTATATGGAAACATGAAAAAGTAATGGCACCAGCATCACCTAGACTATTTGCATATGTTAAAACTCATAAAGACCCTATAGGGATAGGGCCTATTGTAGAGAAGAGAACAGCACCAACATATCACTTAGAGAAGGTACTGGCAGATTGGTGCTTAAAAAAGTTAGGAAAATCAAATTATTCCACCACGGTTGCCACAGAAGTATTAGAGAAGTTAAAAAATTATGATTGGTGTAGACAAGGATTTTTTACGACCTACGATTATGAAAACCTTTATCCGTCGTTGAAGCTTGAGCCCACATGCTTAGCATTGTATAGGTTTATGCTAGAAAATATACAACTAGAGAAGACACCTGCTACGATCTTAAGAGAGATTGCGCATCTCGTATGTTATAGTTCCTATTTTGTATTCCGGGGCAAATATTACAGGTAAAAAACAGGAGTACCCATAGGGAGCCCTATTGCCAGAGCCTTAGCAGAAATAGTGCTTAGGAATATCGAATTAGAAAGATTATCTGCCTTCGAACCTGATTTAAGATTCTATGTGTGTTTCATGGATGATGTGCTGACGATTTGGGAAAGCACGACGAGAACGAACGAATTTGCAGAAGCATTTTCAGTGGAGGTGTATGGGCTATGATTAAGAGTTGAACAAGTGGAGGAGAAAACGATCACTTATCTGGATCTTAAAATAACAAAAGAATAAGGATACCGAGGACAGCAGTGTACAGAAAACCATCCTATGAACCTGTACTGATCCCGAAATGGTCTAGGGATCCAATCACATACAAAAAAGCGTCCTTCCGCTATATCTTTAGAAGAGCTATCTTGTATAGCTCTGACGAAGCCGATTTACGGAAAGAAGTAGAATATATAATAAAAAAGGAGAAAATCACGGATATACAAGACCGTTCATAAAAAAACATTTACAGAGGTGTAAAGAAGAGACTAAGAGATTCAGCCAATAGTAATGTATCCGAGCCGTATGATAAAAACAAAAGTGATCCGTCTATGGGCTACCTCCCGGTCCCGTATAGAATGAGCAGTTACCAGACGGTTAAGAAGTTAGCTAAATCGAAGAAGAAGAAGATTGCAACTATGAGAGCCCCTACAATCTTTGATATTTTGAGAAATGAAAAAGATCCTAGGAATGTAATGGAGAAAACTGGAGTATATAAAATACCTGTCGAAGGACGTCCTATGAGCCAAAAAATGTCCTATATAGGAGTTACGACTAGAACGCTGAAACAAAGAGTACAAGAACACAAGTCCGATATTGCTAAGAGTAATATGTCAACAGCCCTTGCGAATGAAGCCTATAGTAAAGATTTAAAAATTCAATGGGAAGAATCTAATATAATTAGGACTTTTAAGAAAAAGAAGCATGCATATATTGCAGAAGCTTTAGAAATAGAGCTCGGCCATAAGAATGAAAAGCTATTGAACGAAAAAATGAGTGTGCTACTGGCAGCATGGCAATATGCAATACAAAATATAAAAAAGCTATAAGCGTTCTATTGGCGTGTAGATACGTAAGGAGGCATATTACTGCTAGAAATATATTTAAATATTAGGAAAAATAAAGAAAAAATAGACAATAGTGTAACCATAGAAACAACTTTTTAAATAATGACGTATTTGTGTTCGAAGGTTAGAACATTAGTTTTTTCGATTATTAACTGGCAATGTTCTAGAACTGTAATAGTGTGAAAGAGCCTGAAGAGAGTATGAAAATACCAAAAACGTTTGCTCCCAATTCTATGAGAGTGCTCAACTGCAGAAAAGTGCTGAATTGAAGTAAGCAAAAAAGTACTTTTCACTTTAAACACCAAACTCAAAATGCAGACAAAACAAATTTCCTATTGAAGTTTACATGTAATTAGGGGAATTCCCCCAAAATTTATTTTCTAATTGGAACCAAAAACAACAACATGAAGTGAATAATGTGATGCAAATACTGCATTCACTGTAATATGAAAAAATTTTTCTTAGAGTTTGGTCTGATCATGTTAAATCAAAACAAATCATGTAAAAAGAGAATGAAATTTTTTTGTAATTTCTGTTAAATCAAAACGTGTAAAAAAAGTTCATGTAAAAACAGAATTGTGTGTATTAAATTCAGCAATTAATGATTTAATTAAATTTTCAGTATAAATAATTTTTCTCTATTATTACCTTATGATTATTTATACTTGTAATACACATTTGGCATGATTGTTTTTGTTATTTTTTAGAGAATTCTTTATGTATTCATCTTTATTATGTAAATAAAGTATAGTTTTTGAAATATTTTTTATTTTTATATTGTTTTAGCTTTTTTAAATTGATGCTATATATTTAAATCAGGTATTGCTACCATAAATTATTTCTTTGATGAATATTTTCTTTTTATTTTAAAATTGCTTTCCTAGCCATAGAGAATTGTTTTTCTATTTATTTTGTTATATTTTATAATTTATGAAAAATGTCTGAAATTTTGTTCATTTCTTTTAATCAGTCTTATGATTTCGTAGCTATATATACTAATTTGTTGTGTGGTATTCTACACTATGCAAACGTAAGCTTGAATTAGTTTTCTACATTATAATTTTATTTATTTTCAGTATAAACTTTTGCATTATTGAAATGATTAAGTTAGATTTTTCTGAATATAAATCAGTAACATTTAAAAATTTTACTTAAAAAAAATTGAAAATTTCTTGTAAAACCTTTTTCACTTATATTTATGAAAATCTCACATTTTTTAAAAAAGAAATTGTATAATTCACAATGAATATATCAAAAAGGCTTATTAATATATATTAGAAATTTAAAATATAATTAAAATTTAACAACAAAAATAGAGCTTTCTAAAAATCAGGATATTGAATCAATTGATTTTTTTTATATTCAATTGCTTCTTACATTATTTAACCAATCATCTGTTTCCCACCATAATTTATGACTTAGCAATTTTTTTAGACAAACTACAATCTACCCCAACAATGACAAAATCTTACAAACTAGAATTTTTGAATATATATTATTACTTAGATAAATATTTTTGATAATGATAAACAAAATTTATCATCAAAAAAATATTTGAATTTAGCAAAATTTCCAAATTTTTTCAATTCAAATATTTAGCCAATCCAGAAACAGGGAAGCATATGTAGTCAGTTTGGTTCCTGAAGAAAATGTCCATACTGACAATGAAAATTTTTTTAAAACATCAGCAACAAAAATCAAAAATATTAAAAAAAGTTTCAAATAACCATCAGGAAAGTAATAGGCTATATATGCTACATACATAAGATGAAATCAAAATTGAAGCCAATTGTACCTTGTGTAGGAATTTTTGTATGTATTAAAAAACCAAATTTTGAAATAATGTTTGTTTATTGAATTTACTGATATAAGTCTCAAAAGCATTCATTTTTATTTTATGATTTTTCTGAATTACAAAAAACAAAGAAATTGTAAATTATTTTGGGGGAAAAAAGTGTAGGAATTATGCATGAATTTTTTTAAATTTCTTGTCACTGACCACCCTGAATGAAATTTCTGCAATTATAAGCATCTTATTAGCTCGAATATAAGAAAAAAATAACAACAAATAAAATTTTCTATATATCTAAATTCTATAATAAAAGTAATTTATAATTTTATATGATGATGATCTTTACCAGAAATGTGCCATCTTATTTTCAATTCTAAATGGATTAATTACTATCTAATTTATGATGCATGTTTTACTAAATCTTTCAATTTTTCACATAGGGTATAAAACTGATTAACACGTCAAAAATGTTCCAGTTTAAAGAATAATTATTGTGTTTCTTCTACATAATTGTTTTATATTATTACAATTTGAAGATAGTAGGATATGTATTATGCTAATAGTTGTTAACTTAATTAACTCTTCAAACTATTTATTGCATATAAAAATCTTTTTTTTTTTCCCCTTTGAGCCATTTAATTTTAAATGTGGTCCCAATCAATCAAAAAAAACCTAAAATGATCCTTTGAAGAGAATTAGTGTGAGATTGCTGATTTCAATATATGAAACTTTATGTATGGAGATATATGTACACTCTATTGGATAGGGAGATCATACAACGTAGTATGAATGTTTTTCATTATCACTGTTAACATAGAGGTTTTGCAAAAGCATTATAGTGAAGAAGTTGAGACCTAATAAAAATAGTCTAAATTTTATATATTCAATGTTTTATTAATCTTGAATTTTAATAATATATTCTTTTTAACAGAATAATGCAGATTTTCTGAAACTTGATTTTTTTGCACTATAAATTCCATAATTTCTTAAGATTTTTGGCGCACGAATAAATTTACCAAATATTAAAGCTGTTGTTTATATGATGATGATGTACATTTGTAGCAGTTTGAATGATAGCAGTTGTTTTGCTAGATTGAATCACTATTATATCCAGACATATTACTGTAATGTCAATTGAATCAGTCTAGGATTGTCATCAAACCAGATATCAAGTAACTGTTATTTCTGAGCTTCAGAACTGGCACATCTTACAAGTGTTTTCTCTTTTATTATATTATTATTATTTTACAAAATGAATTAAGTTTTAATAGTAATTTGAAAACAGACTTGATTCCTTTTTCTTAATTATATATATAAAAACTCCCCATTCTCAACAAAAATTGCTTTGGAATATTCAAGTCTTCATTCAAATCTTAAAACATTGACATTGTTAATTATTGTTTAATTAACAAGAATACATTTTTTTGTGATTTTAATTAAATTGGTATTTTAGTAATTAAATTTTGTTTGTTGATTTTTTTCATTGAATGCTAATAATAATAAATAATCAAAAAATGTTCAATATGATGATTATTAACTTAATTATTTGGAAGTAAAATAAATTTCTTGTATTTTAAAATATATATGAAAGATATATTTTAGAAAAATGATTGCCAAATTATTTTAATTATCCTAGGAGAGATTGAAAATGGTGTTGAACATCTTAGCAATGCTGTAGCAGTATGTGGACAACCACAACAATTACTTCAGGTACTGCAACAAACTCTTCCTCCTCAAGTATTCCATATGCTTATGCAGAGATTACCAGCCATTAGTCAGGTAAGATATGCATAAAAGTATTATTATAATTAGTTATCTTGGCATAATATTTTATAAATAAACTGAATACAGTAGATACTGTAGCAACAAAGAATTCAAAGAAAATCGACATTGAAGGATATAATCTACAGGGTGCGGCTAAAGTAACGCCTTTGAGCGATGTTAACTCGCATTTTATTTTGAAAAAAGATGTTAACCTACCAGGAGTTACAGTTTGGGTTGCTATTTCTTCCATGGGAATAATAAGGCCAATATTCTTTGATGGTACTGTTAATCAAGATAATTATTTGCATATGCTGCAAATAGAATTCTGGCTGAGAATTGAAAATCAAAATGATATTTACTTTCAATAGGATGGCATGCCACCCCACTATGGGTTAAATGTTTAGGAATGGTTAAATCTTAATTTTGAGGGGTGGTGGATAGGACGACGTGGAGCAATTGAGTGGCCATCACGATCACCAGACCTAACACCACCTGACTTTTTCTTGTGGATGTATTGAAAGATCTTGTTTACAGCCTCAAACCGAAAGCAATTCCTGAATTAAAACAAGCAATTTCTGATAAATTTTCTGTAATTAGCATAGAAATGTGTCAAAAGGTTTGTAGAAGTGTTGTTAGTAGGGTTCATCGTTGTATTGAACATGAAGGGGAGCATTTTGAACATGTTAATAAAATTTTTAATCATAACGAATCATGTTGTTTTGATGGAGCAATACTTAATTTTCCTAAACTACTGCAACTTATTTTCATTAAATTATTTTCGTTTCTCTAACTACTGTAATAAATTTTTGTACAATAAAAATTAAATAAAAAGGGCATTACTTTTGCCGCACCCTGTATATAACTTATAAAATACAGATTATGTATGTATGCATGTACTTTTTTCATTTAAAATCTAAAAGATATTTAGGATTATAATATGAAACATTGTTCAGTATCATTATGGGCATGCCCTATATCACTCTTTTTTATCTGGCCCTTTTAAAGACCACTAAGTCAATTTTTCTTTTATGATATTAAGTATTATTAGATAGTACTTAGTGTTAAATTAAGAGGCGACAGCTAACTTACCTGCATTACTCATACAGGTATTACAAAATTACTTAACTAAAACAAATAATGTGCATTATGATTTAGAATGTTGTTGAGCATCAATTTGTGCATATCTTTAGATCATTCTTTTTCATTGGATCTATTATTTTAAAGGGAATTTTATGTTGAATTTATAAATAAGTTATGCTGTTTTGTAAGCATCATTATGATCATGACATATTATATATCTCAAATGAAAATTATGTATGTTTAATTATTAAATATTTTATTACTTAACACACACAAATTTTATATACAAACTTCATTTTATTATCAAGCTATTCTATTTGTCATGACTTCACTACTAGAAGTTTAACCAAACATTATATAATAATAATACTAAATAATAATAATAATCAAAATTAAAAAACAAATTACATATACAGATCATTTGTTTGTTGCAATTTTAAATTAGATTTTCATTCATATCAATATTCAACATGATGATAGACATCCTGGAAAGTATCCATAAACTGTTTTATTATTTCAAATGCTTTTTGAGCTCCCCTCTCATTCTCTTCTCTTTTGCAATTTTTTGTCATACTAAGCATAATCTCTTTGACTGTGATGTTATAAATTTAAAGATCCTTCCCTTGTTACTTAATTTTTTTCCATCAGTTTTATATAAAAATAAAAAATATATAAAATAGTAGAAAATAGAAGTTATGCTAGTACTTTATTAAACATATTGTATTCTTTAATTTCTGAATAAATTTTCAAACAGCTAGATACAAATATCTTAGATATATATTACATCAATATACATTGTTTTATAACAGGCTTGCTCATGGTCTGCATTCTGTTGAGTGGAAATCATGTTGATTTTTATAACATAACTAAAAACTAAATTATTCCCTAGGTGGCCCATGGAACAATTTGAGTTGATCAATGTATTTCAAATATGTTACATTATAGTCTTTAATGTTCAATTATTCAAAAAATAGCATTTTTTATAAAAAAAAAAACTCAAAATTGTTTTATAAGGAGATTTTTAAAATTTTTAATCATTTTTACAGTGTGATGTGAAAATTAGTACAATTCATTTCTCCTATAGTCAATTACCATCACAAATCCAATATATTCTTCTCCTAACAGTATGGCATTATATATGGAGCTTAGACTGACCATTTTCTATTTCAGCCCATTCTGGGACAGGAAAAAATTTAACTGAAATTATAATTTTAGCATGTTTTATTAATCATATTTATATATTTGTACCAACTTACCATATTCATTGTTTTATTAATTAATAATAATAATAATACAATCACAGATTTTTCAAACTTAATCATAATACCCAAAAGTCATTCTGTATCAACCTGGAATTGAATTTGAGTGGTAAAACACTGTTGGCAAGTGTCAGCATGGATTTAACGAAGCTGATTTGACATATGTTTTGAATTTGCATTTTGAACACTGTTATCAAATGTAGCTGATTTAGCATTGAATTTTCAAAAATTAAATACTTTCACTTGAAAATGGGATTAATTTTAAAATCTGAAACATTTTCTCGGGCACTTTATTGATATGAAATACAGTGGGTGATCATGTAATGAACATAATCCGTTCCAAGACAATGTTCATTATCCGAATTGTTCATTAACCAATCAGCGATTTACCATAGGTTTTTATGGGAATTTGATTAATTCATTCTGGAGAGCAAAAAAACATAAATAAAAAATTATATAATTTTTTACTACGTTTATTAAAACAAAAATAAATAAATAATTATATAATTTCTTACTACGTTTATTTAAAAAATTATATAATTTATTACTATGTTTATTTATATGTAATAACAATATACATAGTCTTGCATTTTGATCTACATGTTCATTTTCTGATAAAGAATCTGTCCAATATTGATTGCTTTTCTCTTTCCTTCATGATTTTATGGAAGTGATTAATAGCATTGTCGTGGTGATCTCCCCAAGCCTATTGACCTCAACCTGGTATGGGTGCCATTCTAAGACCGAAAAGTAGTAAAATCTCTCTCTTGCTTCTTTAATAAATCTTTGATCTGTTTTACGTTGTCTCCAAGTTCATTTTAATCGGGAAAAACTACTGTTTCGTCCTTACCCATAAGTCCACGAGCGCGCAAGGCCTAAGCCTGTCATTTCCATAAGTCCACGAATGCGCAAGGTCTAAGCCTGTCATTCCGTTAGGTTAGTTAACCGTAAGTCCACCAACACGCAAGGCCTAAGCCTATCATTCTGTTAGATTAGTTAAGTCGAAATATCATGGAATATCTTTCATATTCCTCATGGAATATTTTTATGTGGCGGTGGCCACTTATAGAGCCGCCATCATCACAAGCTGATCAACACAACATGATAGGGTCAACCGGAAGATTGAAGGATGGGTTTCAATAGACAGAGCCAAGATTCCTCCTGAAAAATTGAAGGAGTGGACCCATGGATCCTCCAGAATGTTAAGCCACAGCTTTACCACACAGCCATCAGGCTGACCTATCATTCCGTCAGTACGTGAGTCCCACAGTTTGTTCTGTGAGGTGTTCGTTATCTGAACATGTGTTCATTAACCAATGAGGTGTTCGTTATCCGAACATGTGTTTGTTAACCGAACATAAAAATCTTGAAAAAGTGTTTGTTATCCAAACTGTTCATTAACTGATCACCCACTGTAATTGGCAAAAACCAGGAGTATCTGTATGGTGACCATTCTGTCTTGGAAAATATGGGACAAATGGTCATCCTATGGATGCTCCCATCATAGAATGGTAATACTCACATTTAACATGTAATGTTATCAAGAATATAACTATTGGCCAATAAGCAAGCCATCTGTCAAAGCATGATGACATTTTTATATAGATTGATTATAGTTTAGGGAGATGGTAGCTCTGTTAAAGCAATAATTTAGTATAGTTTAGACCAGCAATCTGAAAATCATTGTCTTCAAAGGGCCACTTTAGATATCTTTGGCTGGTTGGGGGCTGCAGTAAAAATGAATATCTTATGGGAAAAGAGTTTTACATGAGATGGGAAATAAATTGAAGAGTTGATTATGTTAAATATTAATATTTTAATTTCTTTAAAATGATATACATCAATTCATATTCAAAATTATAAAAATATTTATAAATGATATTAATTTTTATAAATTTAGTGAAAATTTTTTATTGAAAAATTTTGTTTTACCAAATTCTAATACAATTTAAAAACACTTTAAAGTAATTTTCAAATATTTCATGAAAAACAGTTAATTGTTTTGTTTTTTTTTTTTTCTTTTTGTGTGTTTTATAACTGTACTTGGTAACAGCATTGGAAGTCAGTATTGAATCTATGGGAGAGCTGAAGCTCATTTACATCACTATGCTGTTAATATAATCCACTAAATTATTTGTGATGCTACAATAAATTGCCATAAAATAATGACAATTTTGAAAAAAAAAACAATAAGTTTCGAATAAAATTACAATATTAACATGATTTAACATGTAGTAAATTATCTGCATTTCTGTACTATATATGATGATCAGATTTGCAATGATATTCTGTACATTCCAATCGATTCTAACCATGATTGAAATTGTGCTTTAAATTGGCAGAGATGTAATTTTAAGTTGTTCTTGAAAGGCTGCAGGATTAGCCATCAATTGAAGCAAATTGCTTTGAATGTTTATTCAAAATTGAAAATGAAAACCCAGAGGCACAATTACATAAAAACAAATACCGTTCTTACTGACAGTTACTTTTACATCAAAATCAGCTATCCTGTGTGCATTAATACTGTCACAAAAGTTGGTAATATGCTATTCCGATAGACTCAATACTGGCTTCCGATACTGTCATCAAATATAGTATGTATTATATCCTTCCTATGTCATTAAAACATGATGGGTCACTATAAATTTAAACATATATAGTAATATACCAACTTTCATAAACTCAACTTATATAAATTCAGAGATACGTAACTTTTCATTCTGCCCCCTCGCCCACTTGTTTGTTTCACAATTACATAATGCATATATATGTATGTACATATTTCATTTGCTGATTAAAATTCTTTAATTACAACTATATATTATAAACTTTTATAATTTGTTGTTTTCTTGGTAATAAAGAGCCAGTTAAATCTTTTCCAATGCATGAGCAGAAATCTAGATCTGTTTTTTTCCAGTGTAATTTCATGGAGAAGCAGGATTCTGCATTGCTATTTTGTTTGCTTTGACTTGTGACCTTTCTCCCAGGGTAAATTTATAGCAGCAGAAAATTTTGCTGCAGTTTACTAAGGCCATCTGTTAATATTTTGTGAAATGTTTTATTTTTTAATTATTTTCAAATTTCTGAGATTTAAAAATATGAGTAAATCTGGAATATTTAATGTGTTTAATTTATAATCACAGCTAACATTTGCTAACTATGCATTATTTTTTAATAAATTTGGATTTATCTTCATTATTTTATTATAACTGATTAATTTTTTTGTGTTCTGTTTTCATATTTTAAATATAATTTTTGGATGTTTTTTCATTCTTAATTGCAAAAATATTTATTTTTACAGATTACTTCTTTATTTTTTATAATTTGTTCATAATTTGATTGGTTATTATTATTCTGTAATGGTCTTTTCATTTTTCATTGCATGAAAGAAGAAATTTTGTTTTTTTTTTTTGAAATTACGTTCTGAGTTTAAAGAAGCAAAAATTGTCACTAAATTGTTGTTGTTGTTTTTTTTTTTTTTTTTTTTAATGCATTTATTTGATAATCGTGACTAAAATTTGTAAAATATGTGTTACAGTGAAACCCCGCTCGTGTGTTCCCGTATCGTACGACTTTCCCGCTTTAAACGTCTATTTTCGGAAGTCCAAGCATTTTCCTATACATGCAATGTATTAGATTTTAAATATAAGTTCTGGATGTTCCTATTCTTTACAATATAAATATTTATTTTTAATTATTTCTACATAATTTTTTGTAAGTTATTTGAAATTTGATTGTTTGTTGTTATTCTGTAATGCTTTTCACTCTTTTGCACCAACCAGAACATTTTATATTTTCTTGAAATTACATTCAGAGTTTGGTGAAGTAGAAATTGCGTTTTTTAATGCATTTAATTTATAATTGAGACTAAATTTTTAAATTTTTTGTCAAGTTTTTATTCTTTCTTATGATTTTATATTAATCCTTATAAATTTTTACTCTCTTTAAAATTTGAAACAATTTTTGATATTTGCCTTCTAAATAATAAAAATATTTTTCTTATTATAAGCATTTTTCTTTGTATTATATTTATTCCTGTATAGGTAAATATATATTCCTAATATATTAATATATTCCTGTAATATATACAGGAATATATGTTAATATATTCCTGTATATTTATTCCTGTACTAGTTGAAAATAATTTTTCAAAATTAAAGTTATTTTAGCATTTTAAAATGAAGAAAATTTCTGAAACGTCATCCCTATTTTACAAAATGAGATAAACCCTGTTGTCTGATGTCAAGTTAAATTGTCAGAGCAATGTGTGTACAGTCTTTGTAACAGGTAGCAGAATGCAGCTACTTTGTACTTAAAAGGGTCAAGTTACTTTTAGTTACCCAGCCTTTATTCCCAGGTAGTCACTTGGGACCACCTGGGATCAAAGGCTGTTACACATTGCACACACATTGCTCTGACAATTTAACTAAGCAAGCTGAATACAATATCATAGTAGATCAGGCAATATTGCATGGATATGACGCAGCATTCATAAACAATATTTGACAAATCTATCGACAGATATGTGCAAACCACTTTACCACTGCCCCTGTGACCTCACAACACAAATTAAAACACACACTCAATTCAATATCATAAAGCCATTGAGCCCCTAGACAAGGCATTATTAAAAGATGATAAAATTTTACTGTATAGTTGACTCCATACTACATTCCACACACTAAAGAACATTAAGCCACCAATACCACTACTCCAATGTGCTGGCATATATATCATCCCCATCTATAACAACAATCTTGATAGGCAAGAAATATACATTGGTAGTATAATAAAATCTTTAAACACCCGTTTAAAGGAACACCAAAGCAGCATAGAAAAGACGACATTCAATACAGCACTCGTCAAGCACTTCTATCAGTATGACATCAGCATCGAATGGAGTCAAGCACGTGTCATCAGAGTGATAAACAAAGCAGAAGATATTATAATGGCTGAAGCTATCGTTATTGAGCAATATAATAAGTAATAAATGATAACCATCCCATTAACATACTGCCTCAATGGCACATATAGCCTCTATACTTAACCCCACCCCCCATGTACCTTTTTGGTTTATTTTATTTATTTTAATTGTATTTTATTTGCTGCACCTAGTGATCTCATAACTCATGTATTATTAATGATTTTAATGTGCATATAGACTTAATAATTGTATTTAATTCTTTTGTTCTAAATATTTAAATTTGTGTATAGCGTTCTGCAACTTATGTTCCAAAAACATTCTGTATTCTGATTTTAAATGCTGAAGATGACTTTTTGAAGTTGAAAGTAATTATCCTGTAAATAATGATAAATTATTTTCCACTTTGAACCTAGAGCTTATCATTTTATTTATATAGTTATTAAACTGGGAAAATTAACAAACATAAGTAATAAATTTTGAGAAGGCAAGATATTTGTTATGGTTTTCAATATCACTAAAGAAAGCATCATACATAGCAATAATTACAAATGTATTGATGTTTTCTTTATTTAAATTTTAAAACATCAGTACATTTGTGGATAATAGCAGTTTGTTTATTATGAAAGACTCACTACTGACTATTGGCTACTGCATGCTGAAATCTTATCTAGCATAGATCTTAAAACTATTTTCTCAATAGAAGCATTCATACTCCTGGCATACTCTGTTCATCCAAGAAAATACTCTTGGACATATTCTATTTAGTCTATATTTAGAGGGAATAAAATAAGATAGTTGTTAGGAGTAAAATATTTTTTCATTAATCTATTACTTGTTATCAACTCTATCTTTTACGAGGGTCGACTGATAAGTCCCAGGCCTGACAATGAAAACAACATTTTTTTAATTTTTTTTGGTTTTATTTCTCAACATAATCACCAGAAAGGCTAATACATTTTTCATATCGGTGCTCCAATTTAGTTATACCATCTTTATAATGCAAAACATTGTGCTCCTCAAAATAGCTATTTACAGCATCAATAACTGCCTCGTTGCTCTCAAATTGTTGTCCACGAAGCCATTTTTTGAGGTTAAGAAACAGATAATAGTCACTGGGTGCTAAATCTGGTGAATAAGGTGGATGGGGAAGCAATACAAATTTTAATTCGTTAATTTTAGCCATTGCAACGATTGACAAATGTGCTGGTGCATCGTCATGGTGAAACAAGATTTTGTTTTTGCTAAATGTCGTCTTTTTTCTTTACTTCATTGCTCAAAGGCTGCAATAAATTTGCGTAGTACTCACCAGTGATACTTTTACCTTTTCAAGGTAATCAATAAAAATAATTCCTTTTGCATCCCAGAAAACACTCACCATAACGTTAAGGACGGATTTGGAAGGAAAATGTAACAGGGCACATGTTTAACAGTTTTCGCGTATACATGATAGTTTTCAAAAAATGCCTGGTCCATAGAAATGTAGGCACCCTGTATATTTGTATATGGTGCTAAGGCTATTAGTAATTAAAAAAATGTCATCTACCTATCTATCTGTCTGTATATATACTGTATATAAAGCTGCTTGATGGTTTATTTATAATTAATTTTTCATTCTTTCGTACAAGTAATTTGGCTAATTAACCAATGATAAGGAAGCCCATTGGTGCTTCTTTTGATTGTAGATAAAACATTCTGCTATATTTATATTATGAATTCATAAAATACTTGATAATATATACAGAGTGTCATTAACTTATGATGGGGTTCAATTTTGAACCTTGCCGTCATAAATTGGAAATGCCAAAATTTATGGATTTCTCACTAGTAACATTTACTAGGTCACTATATATTATTTTAATAAACAAAGAGCACAAAATTATAAGAACCACACAAAATAGGACAATTTCCATATATCACACATTGGGTCCAGAGTTCAAAACCTGAAATTACATTGACCAATCATAGAATTTTTCAATGATTGCCATTGTAAGTATGAGTGGTCAAAAGCCAAGGACTGCCTGTATTTGAATAATAAATATATACTTGGGATGCTGTAAATACCATCTTGATAAATTTGGTATCTACAGCATTTCAATAAAGGACAACAGTTTACACAATTATCAATATATAGGATGAACAAATAAGCTATAACATAGAATTAAGCATCATAAGAGCAATATCTGGTTAAACAAATACAAAGTTAGAATACCTATGATGGTAGAAATATCCAATGGGAAGAAATCAAAATCATTGATATAGTTCATAGATATCTCAAGTGACTTCTCAGAAAAACTTAATATATATTGAAATACTTCTTACTTTAAATATTAAATAAAAGTAAACAATAAGCCAAATAAGTAAGATAAATTGTTTATTCAGAAATATTTTCAGCTATCTATATAGCCTGCCTCAGTTGTATTTCTTATTTGGTTTATTGTTTACTTTTATTTAAAACTTAATATAATGAAAAACAATTAGCATAATGATATCATTGATATTAGAGACATGGACACTCTTAAGGAGCAATGGAAGCTGGCTGAACATGATCTTTTATAATTTTATTATTTAATTTATAATGATTATATTTATTATTAAATTTATATTATGTTCATTTATTACATCTTAAATTTATAATCATCGTGTGAAATTTGCAATGAAATTTTGAATTTATATAATATTTATTATATATTTCATTTTGTTTAATTGAAGAGGGATGCTATCATTTGAAAATACTGCTATATTTTATTAAAGATAAGTTTATTTTCTGTTTTTTGGTTTTAATTAGTGAATTTTTTAAATGTCTTAAATAATAGTAATAAACATTTTAAAATGCTTTGTTAACTGAAATATCTCATGAAATTTCCAACCTAAGATAATCTTAATTTTATTATTTCAGCTTCTAGTAACTAGTTTGATTCAATCTAATCTATAATCCATTTATTTTTTATTTTAGTAATCTCCTCTAAATCTACATTTAAAATACTTTTCCTTTCTATAAGCATTTTTTAATATTCAGTTTAATCATATAATGTGATCAGTAAAAACTATTACACACACAATTCTGATCATGATAGCCAAAGACATACACAGTCAATTCTGCTTAACTGGGCCAATCTCAAAGAACAGAAACCAAACTAATAAAATACATAATTTAAACACTTAATTGGGAAACTTTTCACTTAATTGGGACAGTATCAGAAAAAGAATTTAGTAATTTTTATATTTTAGGGATTTTTTGAAAGTGTGTCAACACTACGTATACTAATATTTGGTAACACTATGTGTGATGTGAATAAGTTATCTATCGTTGTGCATCTGGCAAGTAGGCGTCTGATTAAGAGTCTACCATTACTATACCTAGCGATATTCATTTACAGTGTCGATTTTATTTAAAAATTTTTAAATCTTTGCCAAAATGCCAAGAAATGATTTTACATTTTCAAGTAAAATTGCTTTGCTGGATAAACTTAAAAGCCAGCCATTTAATACAAACCATCATATAATTGGTGTACCAAAATCAAAAGACAAAAAACAGACTACACTTGATGCATTTTTGCAGAATTAAAATTTCAAATTGTAAAATTTATCATGTATGTATTATTGTTTCATCACTATTTATAGTACAAATATTTTCTCACTATTTTTTTTTTTTCACTATTTATAGTACAAATATTTTGGGTTTAATAAAACATTAAAATAGGTATCTAATTATTATTATTTTTATCTACTTATTTATTTACCTATGTATTACATATTTTATTTTAGAATTTATTATTAGTTCATTTAATTGGGGGCAGCCGCTTAATTGGGATGAAATGGATTAGTTCCAACATATTCCAATTAAGCAGAATCAACTGTATTTGCATTGAAAATCTACTCCAAACTCTTTTATAACTATCCTTCCAAGCTTCAATATTGATATCTTAATGGAGATTGCAGATATTAATAGTCATGACTGATATTTTACCACAAAATAACAGAATATATTTAATAAGTTTATTTCTTCATAGTCCATGGTGAAATTGTTTAGTATTTGGTAAATCATTACTTTTATCTTCACATTCTTCTTTAAATTTTATTAACAGTCACTCTACATCTTCATTGTTTTCTGCTGATAGTGTAATATCAACAGGATGATCTTAACTGATTAATGTTTTTCCTAATGATTTTCATTCCATTTCTGACTTCATTTAAACCAGCTTCTTTATTTTATATTTAATATACAGGTTGAATAAATAACATGATAGAATATAACCTTATCTGAAAACTTTGCCAATTGTAAAATGCTCAAGTTTCTCCAAATTTGTTTTTAATAGTAGCTTTTTATCTGAAATAAAGGTTGTGCATCAGATTGATGAAATATGGAATACCCATTTCTTTTAAAATAACCCATAACTTTTTATGATCTACAAAATTAAAAACTTTTCTGTAATCTATAAAACACCTGATAACTTTTTGAAATTCTTTTACTTTGCTCCAGTATCCAACAATATCTTATTTGCAGTGTGTTCTTTCTTTACAGAAATCTGATTATATATATCTGCCATTTCTTGCTCCATATATTTGTTTTAAAATCTATATAATCATTTACTAGTAGGGGAAATTAATGCAATGATGCAATAACTGCTACAATATTTGGTATCCCCTTTTTTTGAGACTGGAATGTAGACAATTTTTCCAATCTGGGGATATTCTTTTGCTGGAAAATTCTAGTTAACATTCTGCTAATAAAAAATAAGCCATACAGAATTAAATAGCAAAATTAGTAATGAATATCTTAAAAACATTTTTTCCTAATATTAAATCATTCAAGATCACAAAAATATCTTGTACAATATTTAACTGGAACTAAAAACCCTTCCAGAATTTATGAAATATTCCAAAATTCTTACAAGAGATGAATTAATGATAATCATGATTTCAATCCTCATTTATAATTAATTAAATTACTTTTATTCTAAATCACTTAATACAAAATGATTTTCCTTTAATAGTAATATAATGTACAGGAAATGGCGGTCTTGGAAATACAGTACCTGTTATAAAGAGTTTACTGATTTAAATATTTAAACTTTTTTCCCATTTTAATACTAATAAAGTATTATTGTGTGATTTTTAAAAATAGAAGATTTTTACAATGCACTTTACTCTATAAAGCTAAATTAAAACTTTACTTATAAAATTATTCTAAATATTTTAAAACTTTAAATGCTATTAATTACACTAAGAGAAAAAAAATCTCTTCACCTGTATTCCACAAATCATAACAAAATTAAAACACTTTTAAATCTTAAAAAATATTAGTACTGCATTATATAAATTAAGTAATATAATTAATCTTGAACTTTATAAGAAAAAAATATCTATTTATAAACTGCATCCTCCTATGAAATATTACCATGCATTAAGAATATTATGGATATTTTTGATATTGACTAATTCCAATTTCTCTTAAATCTCAATGTTCCACAGTTTAGAAAATATTTTTTTTAAGATTATCAGTGATTTAAATATTGTTCCAGTTAGATCATAGATCCTTCTCATACAGTACTTGGTTCTGTTTGTACGAGAGGAGGTCAAAAAGTTCTCATCCTCGCCATATTGTATGTGTGCTATAGATCTGTAATTGCAAACAATGATAAGTTACTGTTTTAATAATACATATGCCTTTTTTGTTTTGACAGATCCTGTTTAATTGGAGTTAGAAATGTGACAATAGAAGAAAATGTTATGCTGGACAATATTGAGTATCCCATGATAAGGTTCTTTCATCTTCGAGGGAAAACTGCACAAACAATTCACGAAAAGATGTTAGCTGTGTATGACAAAAAATGTCCATCATATAAGATGATACAAACAAGAATTCCAATGTGGTTATATCAGCCAACAGAATGATCCAAGAGAAGGTTGCCCAGCAAGGTCATGTTTTCTGTGTTTTGAAGCAGTAGAGGTGTCATATTGTTAGATTACTTACAACAGATAAAACAGGCTACAAAACATAAGGAACAGTATCAATAAAAATGACATGGCTTGCTGTCAAAAAGTGTGTTGTTGCTAACTGATAATGCTCCTGGCACACCAAGCTGAAGAAACAGTCACTTTTCTGTGCAAATATTGTTATGAAACCTTGCCCCATCCCTTGTATTCTCCTGACCTGGCACCTTCAAACTTTTTCCTTTTCAAAATATGAAAAAACATTTATAGGGAAAAAGTTTTTCAATGATGAGGAGGTCATTACTGCTATAGAGAGCTTGTTTGCCTCCACAGACAGACATGTCTCTACAGATTTCTATACATATGGGTTTAAACAACTGTTCCACAAGTGTGAGAAGTATGTAGCTTTAGAAAGTAGATATGTAAGAAAGGAAGAGTTGGAGGATGGGTTTAAACAACTGTGAGAAGTATGTAGCTTTGTATGTAGCTTTGTATGTAGCACACAAGTGTGAGAAGTATGTAGCTTTAGAAAGTAGATATGTAAGAAAGGAAGAGTTGGAGGACTAAATTTCAGATCCCTAGCATTCTGCATCATGATGAGGCAAGAACTTTTTGGCCTCCCTCATACAGTAATTGCTTACCTTGTTATATTTTGCATCTTATCTGCAATACAATTCTTTTAATTTTATATTTATTTTCATGATTATTTACTCTGCTTTCCTACAAACTTGATTTATTGTGTTATTTATAAATAAGGACCATTGTAGATATTTGCATTTTTTCTTCTCATTTATTGTCTATTATTTTATTTATATTACAGTATTGTAGAATTCATCATCTATCACTATGAAGTGTCTTAATCAGATCTTTTAATAGAAATAATATCATATTTTTAGAAACAAAAGAACATTCCAGAAAGTCCATGGTAAATCTGCAAATGTCTCCAATTTTATAAAAAAAAAAAAAAAAAAAAAAAATGGCAATTCTAAGTCAATGTAATTATGATATTAGATCTGAAAATTTCAAATTACTGCTCTGGGTAATATTATCATGCATTTCTGGATTTATCATATATACTTATGTAAAACTCAATCTCACTATTTCAGACTTTAAAAATCAATAAATATTTGAAACCTATGCAAGTCAATTCCCAATTCTGGAATATTAAAATATATATATATTTTTTTATAATATTAATTTCTATTGGTATGTTGTTATTAAATATGAAAATCAATAAAAAACTAGCACTTATGGCAGAATAAAACATTTAATTTACAAAATATAACTTAAAACAAACTTTTGTACAATGTTTTCAGATATGTTAAATCCTCATTGATACAACATAACATATAATTGGCATAAAAAGCCACATTCACACACATGCAATTCAGTGTACATGAACAGTACATTGGCTGGTAAACACTTAAATGAAATGACTGCCATGGTCATATGCTATGGTGCTGCTAATGCAAATGTTGCTGCTGCAGTTTAACTTTATCAGAAAAAATATCCAAATAGCAGAAATCCCTTAGCACAAACACTTAGATCTATCATACATTGGTTCCTTGAAACTAGCAGTGTTCTACAATGCCCAAGATCAGATCACTCATAAACAGCATTAATGAGGCCATAACAACTTTTGTCTTTGATTCTGTTGCTGTTAATCCTCATTTAAGCAGTTGGGCAATTGGTCAGGAGATTGGTGTAAATCAGGGGTCAGCAAACTTCTTTTGTAAAGGGCCAAAGAGTAAATATTTTAGTTTGCATGGGCCAAGGATTGCATACTATATTTCTATAGATAGGCTTACTTAAATAACAAGCAAAAAACAAGTGTACTTTTCTCTTCTTTTCTTGTTTTGATAATGACATGTTGGATATAGATATGCATGGGTCATAAAACAAGAACAATACAGAGAACTATTACAGACTCACGATAGAATACAGTATGAGAAGAATAGTGATACATCTTCTAATCTAATTTTTAATTGCGATTGCATGGAATAACAGCAGAGCCACCAAGACCATATGAATGAGAAGCAGCACCACATGAGGTCTTTCTTAAAACTCCTTAATTCAGCTGTCAGCCATTATAGCAGGTACTTTGAAACTTTAAAATCCATTCTTAGTTCGCGGGCCATACAAAAAGAGGTGGTGGGCCAGACTTGGCCTGTGGGCCATAGTTTGCTGATCCCTGGTATAAACGATTATTCCATTCTGAATGCTGTACATATTCTTAGATTTTACCCTTGTCATTTCCACTACCATCAAGTCTTAGAAGAGCAGATCATACAAATCATGAAGAGTACTGTAATTTGCTTCTGACCAGAATTGAAGATGATCTTTCATGTAGCAGCAAAATCTTATGGTCAAATGAATCACAGTTTTCATATGATGGAAACGTCAACAAACATAATATTCAATATTTGGCTGATACAAGTCAAAAATAGCTTAGACAAATCAACTATCAAGAATGCTGGTGTGTCAATGTGTAATGTGATGTTGTGCATGATATGATTATAAGGCTTGTCTTTTATAAGGGAACACTGACTGCAGAGAGATACAAGTATCTTCTTCATACTTATAGGAACATTTGCTGACAACTTACCATTTGCATCCTATAGGAGATTGTGGTATCAGCTTGATGCAGTTCCTCCTTACTATGCAATCAGCACCTGTCAGCTTTTGGATGAGATGTTTAGAGATCAGGGACATAGTGGACCTGTTTCCTTACCATCTCGATCTCCTGTTCTCACTCCATTGGACTTCTTTCTCTGGGGATATTTGAAGGAGAGGGTGTATGACATTCCCAGAACAACAGTAAAGAATCTTCAAGACTGCATCGTTATTGCTTGTGCAGAAATTTCTATTAACACTCTAAAAGTTGTGAGGAACTCCATCCAACATCATGCTCAACTGTGCTTAGTTGCTGGTGGAAGACATTTTGAGCATATCCTTGATTAGGGTCTGTGTTTTCAATTTACTGATTTGAGATATTATGTTTTGGTGTTAGTTTGTTATTTACATGTCAGAAATAACCTTTTGCATGTAAAAATGTTTTCATTTCACTTTTGAATGAACTATTCATTTGATTTTGATGATTCTTTTTTAGTGTTTTTAGAAGTGAATGCTGAACAAGCTTATAATTGGAAATTTTTTCCCTATCTATTACAGTTTGAGATAGAATTTGTAAGTGTACGGAATTGCATAATCAGCTCATTTAAAGGTCATCATCAGATAACCCACCGATGACTATTTATTTGTTGGTATTTTCAGATTTTTGAAATCTATATTAGTTATCAAGTTATTTGGAGGAGTATAGACTTTTCTTCCACTTTGTATGATTTTAATATCAATAGTATAATATAATTTTGTTCAATTAAAGAATATTTTATTGATGAAATAAAATATGGAAAGCAAGTAAATAAAAATTATAAGATAATGTATTTAAAGATAACAATTATAAAATTCATATATTCACTATTACTAATCAAGAATATTTTAAATTATAAGCATATCATCATTCTGTATTCCAAAAAATTGTATCTAAAAGTTTTTAATCTAGTTATAATTTGGGTTATTTCTGCAACAAAATTGTATCTAAATTTATCTCTGCTTCCAACAAACACAGATGAACTTTTATAACAAATTCACTTGAAAAATATTAGTTTCATATATTTGGAAGAGAAATAAAATTCCAAATTTCTCCATTGATATAAATCAATTTTATTATATAGTATTTTTCAGAATTATTTTTTTGTGAATTATAACTGCAAAATCATTTCATGTAGATATATCTAAAGTTCAAAATGTTCTTAATCAGAATTTTTCAAAATACAGCATTTCTTGTTCTCATTCTAAAACAGAGGTGTTCAACATTTTGAGTTTTCTAGGCCACATTGAAAGAAGAAGAATTGTGTTGGGCCATATTATATGACATCAGAAAAAAAAACTATTTTTTTATATGTAATCTTAGCCATCCAACAAAACATTTGTTATTTTTTGATAGCGGCAAGTCTTATGAATAAAATAAATATGGATAAAGAAATTAAATTCTTTAAAAAATAATATATTTCAAATTTTAAAATATTATCGACAAAAACAAAGTGTTATGCAAATTTTTATTAATTAGGTTAAATTATATAATTAATTGAAAAGTAACATAAGTTTATTAAAATATTGTCATTTTTTTAATAAAATATATTTATTTCATGTTTTAGTCAAAATTTCAAAAATAAATTTCTGTCATTCCAAAATCAAAATAAGATTAATAAAACAGAATAGAAAGCAGAATTGATAAGATTTAATGAAAAATAGTCTAAATTCTACTAATACAATCCATTCAAATTTTCTAACTTTAAAACAGTTTTAAAACAAATTTCGGCAATCGAAAAATTTAGGACCCATCATTGGAGGCACATATTTTTCACCCAATAAATGCAAAAAACCAATCTGTAATAGCTGCACTGAATAAAACAGGATTGAATTTTTTTTATTCCACTTCCATTGTGTGTGTGTGTGTGTGTGTGTGTGTGTGTGTGTGTGTGTGTGTGTGTGTGTGTGTGTGTGTCAATAGGTTAAACTGGAAAGTGTATTTTCTATTATTGAAAACGTAAGTAAAATGAACTGATGAACTGAGTATTTTCCCTCTTTCCTTATTGGCAAAAGACACTTGAAATATACATGAAACATTAAAAAATATGTACAGTAGTGCCTTGGTTAATGGCGGCCTCGGATAATGACATACTTAGTTAACAATGAGTGATTGTAAGAAAAAAATGTCTTGGTTAACGACTCCTGATTATGTGAACTTCCGACAAAATAAAACTCTGTAAACAGTTCATCATCGCATCATGTCATTTGTTAGCTCAATTGTTAATAGTTATTTTTTCTTATCACAATCAATTCAAATCTAACAATATTATTATTAAAATTAATAAAATTATAACCATAATTTTAAAAATATATTTATGTAAATGATAATTAACATGTAGTAATGAAAACAAATTATTTAATTAATTAAAAATAGGTGTGCAACAGTTCACTAGTTTTTAGTTTCTTAAAGATGATTTCTAGATGATTATTATTTTAAATTCTGCAAACAAGTCTGATTCTGTTGTTTGTTTGTGCTATATATTACTTGGCACCTGCAAGTGGTGCGACGCCACAGTTTCGGATTCCATTAGAAGAAAAAAAAGTCTGTCTGAGATTGTACAGTTCATCTATAATAGACAATAAATTGGCAAATGCATGTCACTGTTCATTCCCCATCAAAAGGCAAAATCAAATATGTATAATAATTGTTGAATCTATAAGCTGCTAATCAGTATTTATGGGTTCGTTGTCAAAAAACTCCATAGTGAGCCCAATTGTCCTTCTGGTGAAGATTGATAATTAAAAACTGTTTTTGTGAATAATTCATTTCATTAATATTAATTTTTTTTTGTAGCAAATATGGTGAACGATTTATTTTATTAATGTTAATTTTTTTTGTACCAAATATAATAAATAAATGACTTTTTTCCATATTTTTAGGACATTTTAAATGAGTTTTATCTGCATTTTTAATATTTACTATGGTTGTGGGGAGGAGCCGGAATGAATTAATCAATTTTCAAGTAAATCTTATAGGGGAATCATGCCTTGGATAATGGTGGTTTTGATTAATGATGGTAATTCTGGAACAGATTATCATCGTTAACCAAGACACCACTGTATTGTGTAAGGTACAAAAATGCTGAGCCAAAATAAAAGCATGTGTTTTCTATCTCTCACAAGGGGAGGTTCAGACATTCGGGTCACCGATTTTTTTGAAATTGCGCATACTTGTAGTAGTAACCTAGGACAATATAATGTGTGAGAAATAAAGTGCATTACTCAAGCATTGTCGAGAAAATCGCATGAGAAGTTTCGTATTGAGTTCATATATTCTAAAATTTAATTAACTTTCGAATGTCTTAGTAGTGTAGTGGTTGAAGATTTGCTTTCATAATTGCATGATCGCTGGTTCAATTTTTAGCTTTGACAATTTTTTTATTTTTATTTATTTATTTTATTATTATTATTTTTCTCTCACATTGTTTTATATAAATACAATTATTTATATTTTTTTATTTGTTTTAAATATTTTATGTATATACTGATATATACGTTTTTATTTTATTTTTATTTTTTGTCAACAGATGATGCCACTTTCCATTCTATAAGAATATTAACTTGTAATAATTAACTATTAATACTAATTTATAATTATTGATAATGGCATATTTATTGGCAAATATTCCTCCAATTTTGATATTTTTTCCCTCTTTAACTACTACGCCACTGAGACATTCGAAAGTTAATTAAATTTTAGAATATATGAACTCAATACGAAACTTCTCATGCGATTTTCTCGACAATGCTTGAATAGTGCACTTTATTGTTCACACATTATATTGTCCTAGGGGATTACTACAAGTATGCAAAATTTCAAAAAAATCGGTGACCCGAATGTCTGAACCTCCCCTTGTCAGTATTAAAAACATTAGCAAATTATTTATTTATGCTAATTTAAAATTGCTTGTTGGGCCACAAAGCTATCCTGGGCTGCATGTGGCCTGTGGGCTGTAGGTGGATACTCCTGCTCTAAAATGAAGTTTTTTATATACAGGTATCCCTTCTACAATACGTTCTCCTACAACACGGTTTCACTCCAACACAATTTGAAAAACCCTCATATAACACTGTACTTCTATAACACGGATTTTATTTAAACACATTTAGAAAATTATATTTACTCTCCTACAACACAAAACATTTTCATTAATTTTTGTAAATCCATTTACAAAAATTAATGAAATTATTTTCTCTCAAACTGTATTAATTTGAGTTATTTTATTTTTGTTAACTTTTCTCGGTTTAATTCTTTTTAGTATTTACGATGTTATAGGACGATGTATTGTACATAAGTACAATGTAATAACTTATAACTGAAAACTTGTTGATAGGCTTTAGAACTTGTAAAACACAATAACAAAATGGTGTTTATATAACATCGAACTGTAACACTTGGTAAACAACCCCATTTAAATGTCAATGCGAGCACTTTAAACTGGATGTTTATCTGTGAAACATTCCAGCAAGGACGGTCTGCATCCAATACTGGTTAGAACTTTAGTCACTGACTTGAGATTACTGGCTGAGGAGGGCCATAGTAGGCTGAAAACGTTTCCAGAAAACAATAGTATTATTAGTATATGTAATGTATATTATATATATCTAATAATGTATATTATATATATCTAATAATAAAAGAGTGTATTTATCCTGCTTTAAGTGCTTGTTGTGATTTCTTCTGTTGTTAGAAGCAGCAGAACTCAATTGTTTTTGGGGTATATGCTAAGAAATGATTATTTTATAGCAGGTTGTAGTGAGTTAGATTACAGATTTTGTAAAGAAAGCAGAAGATACACAAACTTTAAATGTGGAAAAAAGTTCAGAAAGTGAAGTTGATATTGTTAAAAAGAAAAAAACGTTCTGATTTTTAATGAACAGCGGTAAAGATATAATTATTAAATGATTATTATATAGGTTGTATACTTTTTTCTTTCCTTTTGTTTGATGTATATTATTTTTTTAGTGTCTTACATATATATTTTTTCTTTCTTTATCTTTTGTGTTATTAATATTCTTAATAAAAATTAAGTTCCATATGTGGAATTAAAGAAAGTTATTTATTTTTCATTGAGTTTGGAATGTATCTCTCCTTTTTGTATTGGCTCTGGGTTTCATATAACACAGTTTCACACAACACGCTGTTTTCCAGGAACCTATTTACCGTATTATAAGAGGGATACCTGTACTATGTTATTTCTGGATATTTATCATATATATTTTATAAATTTAACTATTAAATGAAACTTACTCCTCTAATAATACTCTAAGAGCCAACTTTCATCAATTTTTCCATAAAATTTGAATAACTTTTAGATATAAAAATTAAAGTTTCTAAAAGAATCTTTCAAATTAATTTCTAATTTCAAAAATAATTTGTTTTTACACCAAGCCTGCTACTGTTATAACTTAAAAAAATGGCAAATATGTAAAAGTTCTTTGATGCATTGGAAGCATTTAGGATTTAAATAGGCAGAGCTTATATAAAATATTTTAAATAGTAAAATAAAAAAGTTTAAATAAAATGAATAAAGATAGATTGGAGATTTTTATTTTAACAAAAGAGATATGAGATTTGATATTATAATATGAACTTGTTCAATGTTTTTCATATTATGTAATACAATATAATATTTGCATTATTTGATAAATGTACAGAAAAATAATGGCCATCACTTACCATGTTGATCATTTTGTTTCAGACAGAATCTATCAATTATATTAAAGTATTTTATGTTATCTGAAGATTATAATTTTTGATTTATTAGCATCTATAAATATTAATAATTTGCACATTTGACTTTTTATGTCCTCTAACTTTCATAGGACAACATAGGATTTTATGTAGTTGTGCCCTTAGAGTTTATATTTTTAAATTGTACCTTTGATTTCCTTGTAATTGTCTAATAACAAAGTTACAAAAATTCCCAATAGATGACAGGATATAAATCTTCCAGTCAAAATGACATCTCATATACAGTGAAAACTGACTTCGCGATCACCTGTATAAGAAGACCACCTGATGTGATGACCACAATTTTATGGGAACCAAATTTTTCCGATAGAAATAATGCTATTTGACACTCCATAAGACGACCACCTGCTAACGAGACCACAACCATCATTTTTATAGACTAAATATAAAGTGAAACTGTCTATGACGACTATAATTTTTATGTGAAAAACTAACTGTTCTATGTAGGCACCTAACTATAAAAATAATAAAATTACTAAATGCACTCTTAAGCAGTCCAAGTAGATCCTTTTATTAAGCTCTATTTATCCTTAGAGGAACGTTTTTGGCCATCTTCAACTCTAACAGATACAAGTTTTGGAACACAAGATTGTTCTACGAATGCACATTTATTTTTCTGTTAAGGTTCTATTGATGTCACTAATTAAACTCAAATAAAGTTCTTTCTATTCGTTTCTCATATACTTTCTCTTTAGTAGGGAGTTTTGTTATTTAGTTAACATAAAAAACAAATAACTGCTAATATAATAATTTAAAACAGAACTATAAAAGTTAAAAAACAATGTAAATAAATAAATAATAAATTACGACACAAGAACGAAAAACTTTTAAATGTTCGTAACTGCTTGCATGGATCATCTTTACTCACTAACGTCTTAATGCATACTTCGTGTTTAGCACCGCTTCTATATCATTAATAATTTCCTCAGTTTGCCTTTTCTTGTATATACTTACTTTTTCTGCCATACTTACCTCAATCGGATCACTTATGTTAAGTATCACTTTAGCCTGGTCCCAATTAATTTTAACGTTATTCTCATATGCCCGTCTAGCAAGTGCTGTTGTTAAATTTCCTTTTTTAACGTCCTGTTTATGTTCTTCCAATCTATCTTTTAAATTTCTTTGCGTTGCACCAATATATGCTTCATTGGTTCTTGTATCAAAATTTTGCAGTGGAACTCTATATATTCCTGTACACTCGTTATGGTTATATTCATCTTTAATATTCTTCAGTGCTTCAAAAACTGTCTTTCCTCTTTTATACACTGGTTACTTCCTTATGGTCTTTAATATTCCTTTAACCGTTTTTGAATATCTCTATAGTAGTATATGAGAAATGAATAGAAAGAACTTTATTTGAGTTTAATTAGTGACATCAATAGAGCCTTAATGGAAAAATGAATGTGCATTCGTAGAACGATCTTGTGTTCCAAAACTTGTATCTGTTAGAGTTGAAGATGGCCAAAAATGTTCCTCTAAGGATAAATAGAGATTAATAAAAGGATCTACTTGGACTGCTTAAGAGTGCATTTGGTGACTATAATTTTTTAACATCACTACTAATTGACTATCTTTATTGCTTACATCAATACTGTTTTCTTTTAAACTTAAATTTCATTTAAGCCAAACCACTACAATTGAAAAATTACACCTGTGAATTTTTTCTCGTCATTCATACGACGAGAATGACGTAGAGCATTAGAATAACGAAATCATGGTGTTGTTCCTTCTTTAATCCAATATCTTTTTAATATGCATCTTCCTTAGATTTGTATATATGATATGATAATTAAATTTTGTATTAAATACATTAAAAATCATAACTTGAAGGCCTTTGTGTGAATTTTTTCTCGTCATTCATACGACGAGAATGACGTAGAGCATTAGAATAACGAAATCATGGTGTTGTTCCTTCTTTAATCCAATATCTTTTTAATATGCACCTTCCTTAGATTTGTATATATGATACGATAATTAAATTTTGTATTAAATACATTAAAAATCATAACTTGAAGGCCTATGGCGAAGTGATATAGGGGAAACAGAGAAAGTGAAAACAATCAGTCACCAGATCTGGATGTTTGTGTTCTACGCAAGCGTATTAATCAAATGTAAACGCATACACGTGTGATGCTATCAATTCACTTTGGATATCGAAACATAGCTAAACCATGAGCTTAACGAAAAGTCAATACTTGAATTTAGAATAGTGAATAAAAATGATTGAAGACAGTAAGAAAGGTCTTTCTGAATGAGCATATAGCAAAAAAATTTAACATGGAGACAAAAACAGATCCACAAAATATTGCCTCAAAAAGAAATTCTGACTAAATGGAGGAACAACGAAAATCACAATCTTAAGCGAATGACACCCTGCAAGAAACATGTTGAAGAATTAAAATGGCATCAACAATAGAAAATAATGAAAAATTGTTGTCTCAATTAAATGACATCAAATACTGCATTGCTGTAGAAATTATAAAAAATAAAAGTGGAATGCGACAAAGCACTATTGATAGTTTCTTCCATACTAATTAAATATGTTGTTTCTTGAATAAATGATAAACTGTTTTATAAATTGTAACAAAAACATACGTTTTGATTTTATTAAAATGTAATTATTTTGTTTCATTTAAACATGCTGTATTATAATTAACCTGTATAAACGACCAGTTTTGATTGGAACCAGAGGTTGTCTTATACAGGTTCTACTGTATTTCTTTGTTGGTTAGGAAGGCAATTAAGGTATCAATCAGTACAAAAATTTTATGTAGATAGGAAAATTATTATTATTTTTTAAATTTTTACTTTGATCTTTGGACTACCCATAATTAGTGAAAACCAAGTACTGGTAAAATTTTATAAGTTTCCCAATACAGATAGGCCTCGATTAGGGCGAATAATTGGTTCCACGAATTTCTCACACTATTTGAAGTATTAACTATATGTAAAATACGGTAATTGGTTCTTGCCTTGTGAGATTCCGGCCATTAGCCAACCTTCACGATGAATAACCACAATACTAACTTAACACTAACTGTTTAAGAAATATTTATTTTCATATTTTATATCGTTATTCATCATCTAAATTAATAACTTACCAGCTTTTGCTTGAATGTTCGCTTTACTAATCGGTATGCGCTTTTGGTTGCAGTCTTCAATC